>JAQQZT010000021.1:9888392-9902726 GCA_030068275.1 Clarias platycephalus
GTACTATATAATATGCACATAGATGATGGTTATACGTATATGCATCTAAACCATGCTCTACCGTAAATCAGCAAAATCACCAAGAATGTGAATGAAATGACCGACATTTATAATAACAGGAATTTTCAAAATGAGAAAGCAAAGAAAAACCAGATGCTTCTTGTGAGAAGTAGGAAGCAGCGACGGAAGCGTGGCGCATTCACACGGGAGTGGGTGAGTGTAAGCCATGTCTAAATGAAAATCCTCCGAATCTGAATGGGTTGCGAGGCTGCAGCACAGGCAGGCATGCATAAGCAATAGCACACATAGTCACACACAGTGTCCGCGTTTCCTTTCTATACTCATGTCTTAATAAGCAGCATGACATTTCCACGGCTTTTGATTTAAAATAAATAAATAAAGGTTGATACGCAAACATTACAGCGGAAAAACAAGAAAGGATTGGATTAGATTGTTGTAGATCAAAGAACAAACAACGTAATCAAGGCTTTTCTTTATATTCCGGCACATCTGGATACTTTTAATAAGGACTGTCATGTGATCACTGCATTGTGCGTTCCCGCTGTAATGAGCGCGTTTCACGCGGTTCTCTAGAATTTTTATATGCATGGGGCGTTCGAGTCAAACTGGGACTTGTGATGAAATCTCTTGTGTATGAAAGAATAAAACAATACAGTACAGTACAGTGATGAGACTCTTAGCTACAGTAAAATATCTGAGTGTGCAAACGTTTAAAGAAGGCCAAACGTCCGTGAATGAAGATCGCGGCTTGGAGCCCCCTGCAGTCGCTCCAGCGGAAAAAAAAAAAAAAATGTGAAAAAAAAATGTGGTTGGTCCATTAAAGGAGTTCCTGGGAGGCCAGCGTTTCAGACGTGAAGCAGGCAAATGTACTGAGCAAACTTTCTCCAAGCACTACATTAGTGTACTGTAGCAGGGAATTATATATAGAGAAATAAAGGGAGATTTTATTCTCATATTGTTATTCTGCACAATCAAAAGTCCCGGTTTGACTTGAACATCCTTGTATATTCAATTAAAGAATAAGCACAAACTTGATTTATTTGGAGTTTTTTTTTACCGAGTCGGTTCCTGCGCATCATGTCAGGAGAAACAGGCTTCAGCTTCCTCTCGGATCTGATTTCCTCTAGGATGCGCTCGTGGAGGCTCGGGGGTGTTTGAGGATGAGGCTTGAGCTTCCGGGAGGCCACCTTAACAGAGGTAAGCATTGGAATCGCAGGTTAGATAAGAAAAACAAAAAAAAGCCTAAAAAAAAAAAAAAAGACATTTTCATGGTGGCTGACAGAAACCTATCATTACACATAGGCTGCCCTCATCTGTCATTTTTAGAGCGCTCGACCACCTGAGAGATGTAAAATGATGTAATCAGAAAATGAAGACAAATTGGTAAAGTTGGTGAATACTTCTGAATAATGATTTCCTGTCTGGGGGGTGTTATGGGTAAGCATGACCATCATTGCACACTCACATATCAGATTAGACCGAGGGTTAATATCTCATTTTAAGTAAGAATCTTACATTGGACAGCCATTATAAATTCTAAACTTTTAAGGTTTAGTAAGGATTGATGCAAGTTCCAAAATTTCCACAATAACATTATTCGGTATCGTCACCAATTTTATTATTCTTTCAAAGCTCAAAGCCTTCTCTTTTTTTATTTGCTCATTTATTCAATCGCCCAATCACGTGGCAGCAGTACAGCGCATAAAATCATGCAGATAACGGTCAAGCACTGCATTTTTTTAATGTTCATATAAAACATGATTGGGAAGATCCAAGTTCCGGGTTCGATTCCCATCTGTGTGTGCATGAAGTTTGCATGGTGGGTTTCCTCTGGGTTCTCCGGTTTCCTCCCAATAAACCTTTGCCAATGTAGTAGCTTGGCATCCATAATATGGCAAAATAAGTCAGAATCATGTCCATCTCTTAAACTTATGTCAAATTACACCTATAAGAAAATGTCATTTGGAATTCAAGCAGGAAAACAGTTTAAATGCAGAATAAATGAAGCTTGATGTTTGTTATATAGATCATGTTCAAATTTTTATGATCCAGGTTATAAGGAGACACTAATTATATGATCATCACAGGTCTGAAAACATTGTAACCTTTCCACCATTTCACATTTTCAACAGTGTGTGTGTGTATGTGTGCGTGTGTTTGTAGACTAACTGGATTCAGAGGAGGTCTGGAACGTATGAACTCCAATATGACCTCATGAGCGCTCTTCTTTAACCTTGGAGGAATGTCGCCGTTCACCTGAAACACAATGAAACAGGAAAATAAGTCACAGGTCAGACCTATATATATATATATATATATATATATATATATATAGGATTGTCATCAATGAGGCCTTAAAGATGGACAGGTTCATTATGAAGCGATTTTGTTGAACAGAAAAAGAAATGACGCATCATGTAGACCTGTCACCTGACGAGTTTGTCTACTCTGGAGTCTTGAGGATTGTGTTGTGCGTTTATGGAAAGCCAAAAATAAAATCATTTAGGTCAACAAAAGCATTATACACAATCAATTTGAGGTAGCTCAGGTTCAACCCTCAGCACCACCAAATGCCATAAATGTAATTTTTTTGTTTTTTAATTAATCTCGCCATGTTATTGCACCTTTCCCATTTCTACTTAATTCATATTTAATTTTGTAGACTTATAGCCGATCTTAAAAATGTCCAGCGATCATCTTCTGATAGCCTACTCTGGATGTACAGTACTGTAAACGTGCACAGCAATAAAAGTGCAATATACTGTACTGTATAAGGGACTCCACCTCAGCTAGTCATGCAGGGAAGGAAAAAAAAACCAAACAGAACAAGTGGCTTACCTTGTTTAACCTGAAAATCTGTCCGTATGGAGTTATATTCTTAGAACGTTAAATGTGACAATACCAACACATTTGCAAGCCTAATATTATTGAATCGGAAATATGCATATTGGATGCCAATTTTTATTTGCTTCCATTTGTCAGACATGAGGGCACACAGAAATGTACAACTGGACAAGGTTTGGGCAAAATGTGGAAGTGAGGAATGTGCTGATTAAAATTCATCTTCTCAGCACAAGACAGAAGACATTTTTCGAAACAGATTTATTATGCATAAGGCGCATAATAAATGATGCTCACAGAGCGGCGGCGCAGATGCCGCTTCAGATGAGAAGATACACAGGTGCGTACTTGGGACAGAATGCGCGTCATTCAAGAGCTCCTCTGTTTCTACCACGCTATTAAAAACCAAATGTAATGATAATGAAATGGATTCGATTGTGGTTTTCATACAAGAGCGTGGATTGGAGAGTTTATGGTTTATATTAATGCACTTGTTTTAATAGTGCATTATTATATTATATTATACTATATTATATTAATAGAATTTAATACTCGTGCTCATAATACATACATATTTCAAATTTTTTGGAAGGAGTCTCCAGTGTCAGAAGTTTGGAATTAAATTTTTCGATGTGGGAAAAGCCTTAGGATGAGGAGAAACAATATTTTTGTTGTCTTATTATTATTATTAACTTTAAGAAAGAGAACAAGACTTGGGATGTATGGACATTCATGTTCAAAATTTTGTGCCCCCTCTTTTAATTGTGTGAAAACATCATAAAAATCCATAGCAAACATAGGATTAGGCAAACATAACCTCAGACGAAGGTTTTTTTTTTACTATTTAACAAAAATTTGGTCATAAAGAAAAAACCTGGGCAATATTAAAGAAAATATTACTGCTTCCACAGGATTTAAGAGGGTAGGATAAGGGTAGATCTACAAGCTATTGAATCATGAGGGGGTACTTAGTATTGCCCACATGATTATTATTATAATTTTTTTCCTTTTTGCTTTATTTTTGTCAAATAATGGCACGGTTAAAAAAAGTTGTGTTCATCTGAAGTTATGCTTGCTTAATACTGAGACCCGCTACGGTCAATGATATTTATAATGTTTTTACACAATTAAAAGAGGGTGCACAAACTTTTGAACATGAATGTCCATACATTTAAAAAAAAAAAAAAAAAAATGTTTAAAAAACATTGTATGTTGTTGTTACCATTTTATTCTTTACATAAATGTGACCTCGTGTTTCATATTGCAATAAATGACTCATTAGAAAAATACAAAACACATTCACTGGACACCTTTTTGTGTATGTATGTCATTTACAGTACGCGTTTAATTGCCTCTGTCGAAATGCGAGGTGTGTGCGGAACGAAATGACCGAAATGCACAGTCATTTCTAAAGGTGTTGTTGCGTAGCGATGAAAATAAGACCCGCCCGTGTGAATGAATGAACCGAGGAATCCTCATTAAAAATTATTATATGCTATATGTCAAATCTTTTGTCTCACGATCGAGTTCCTAGCATGACTTTGACCTTAATCTCATCGGAACAACAGACGCGCATCTGGTACACACGCACCATGACTTTACGGAGCTTGTAGCGCTTTGAACGGATGTCATCCATGAGCATCTCGTACGGAGTGAGCTGGTACTCGATGGGTAGCGGGTTGTACTGTCGCTCTTGCACCTTCTTCAGCTTCACACCGGTCCTCAGGTCCCTCATCACTTGCACCCAGCATCGGGCCTGCACGGCACAAGAATGCACACTCAAGTTTGACGTACATGCACAAGACGTACGCTACAAGGGCTATGACTCAATATTATCCTAATCCTAAAAAAACAACACACTCATACTGTAGGCGTCAATGAATCCATGACCAAATTCTATATTCACTGTAAGTTACATATAAGGTTTTTACCCAGTCGTCGTTCTGCAGCTCGTTCAGATCACGGACAGGTTCCTCGGGAGTCTCTCCCTCCATGCGCCGCAAATTCTGAGTGGAAATAAGGAATGAAAAAGCAGAATGAATTCAGCGTTCATTCAGAATGCATTGTGGGATTTCTAAAACCTGAGTATTATTGTGGGAGCGGGACAGATTGATCAGCATTCACCAGTCTGGACGTTTTCAACATAATCGATATGCAGTTTACGTACCGTTTTAGCTGCCTGCCTGTTTATCTGCCTTTGGCGAATAAACCACTGTAAAAAGCTTTCTGTAACCGGAGAGAGATATGAGTGTCCGTCTGACAAAATGACAAACGCAGCTGCTGTGATCAATCAATTCCAAAATAGATGGATGTTCTTCTCGATCATGATCACCTAATGCAGGGTTTGGTGCAAAGCTGAACACAGTTGAAGTAATGACCGTAGTCCAGTGAGTTCATGGTTTTAAAACGTCTTTGCTTGAGGCATATATTTAACCCATGTATCTGAAAAGACGTCAGACTGGACTGGACTGAACCAAAGCAAAAGTGAGAAGTGTGTTTATTCTAAAAACACCTGATCTAGTTCAGGCATCAACGCTAGTCAAATATGGTGACGGAAAGCATCATGGCAAAACAATTCAGTCTCTGGTTATGAATTGAAATGTAAGAGAAATTTTGCTATTCGTTTATCTGGATGAAAACCGATCAGTCATAACATCAGGTGAATTGAATAATATTGCTAATTAATTAAATACCAGTAAACAGGTTACAGGATCATGGGCACCCAATGACCATTTACAGTATGCCTGTGGGGAGCAAAGGCCAGTCCGTCCAGTCCGATCCCACAAAAAAAAGCCAATGCAGCACAAATTGCTGAAAAAAAACTCAATGCTGGCCATGATAGAAAGGCACCAGAACAATTAGTGCACCACAGCCTGCCATGCACAGGAATGAGCCCAAGACCACCAACCAGGCCCCAAACTCCCAAGATCCCAACTCGATTGAGCTCCTATGGGATCAAACAAGTCTGATTCAAGTCTGATTCAAGTTCTGGTGCCAAACACCACAGTACACCCTGTATAGTCAAGGGCCAAAGGCACTCTGGTGGCACAAGATGGTTTGCATTTAGGCCTACAGTAGATGGTTTTTTGTTAATTAATGCTTGCAGAAACAACCTGTAAAAGATGTAAACATGTGTTTAGGCATGGCCTTAGCAAAAGATTCTAGGGAGTCAGGGGTATCTCAGTGGTTAATGCATTGGACTACGGTTCGGAAGGTTCCAGGTTCAAATCCCACGACCACCAAGTTGTCCCTGTTGGACAACTTAACCCTCAACTGCTCAAATGTTTAATGACATAAAATGTAAGTCGCTCTGGATGAGGGCGTCTAAATGTAAATGCATCACACTGATGAGAATATCTGTTTGACTTCCAGTCTGGAATGCTTGGGATTTTTAGGAATGCTTGTTTGGGATCAGACATTTTATAGACATTGTACAGACCACCTGAAATCCTGAAGATAAAGGTCTAACACAACTACAGCACAGAGATCTAATTTTTAAAGAAGATCAAAAAGACTACTCTCACCTTAAACATCTTAATCTTAAAGTGCTCAGGTACACACACCAAATCATTACAAGATAGAATACACAAACTTTCACCATTCATAATCAGAATGATGCACATCACTCCCACAGAAGGGAATTCTGGGATTTCTCTGTGAATCATGACTTATTCTTATACTCCGCCTCCGCTCACAAGGAAATCCTGAGAGACCGAGACTGCCAATTCACCGGCTTCACAGCTCATCCATCCATATTTAGCATCTCTGCAGTGTGTCTTTTCTTCTTCCTCTGAAGCTTTGAGATCAGGTTTTCGGGTTCAGCTAATGCAGGCGTGATATTCGGTTGAACGTCAGGGTTTGAGTCACATGGTGGGTGCAAGGAATAAATGGGCACATTCTGTACTGTGAGCACTAAATAAACACACTGTCTCGAGTAGTCATGCACTCATCTCTTTACACGCTGGTTATAAAACCTCTTGTGTTTTCATGTTATGGTTGATGTTATGTAAGGAAAATCAATGTGGTACGAGATATATATATATATATATATATTACACACACACTTGGCTACAATACTTTAAAACAACATGTTTATTTGCCCCAGATCACACTAATATGAGATTATTAAAATATCTTAATAACATTTATCATCATTGCATAAATTCTAAGGCAATTAAAGTTGGGTGTTAATACAATATCATGAATACTGTGATCTTAATGTTCATAATTTTTTTTATTGACTAGAATATGCATTTCTTTGTTAATTTCTTTTTTTTTTTTTTTTTAAATATTAAACATCCTAAGGAAGTCAATACTGTATATCATGATACATATCATGAGTCTTGGATCATTATTTTGTCTGATAATCTCAGGCTTGAGCGATGCCTTTTCATGTGTAAACCATTACAGAGGTTGTGTTTCATTTACTCACGTTTCACCTGTGTTAAATATACATGATCATTCCTCGGGTCACATGTTCAACATCATTTGAATTTCATGAATGAATCCTCCTTGAAAATGGAAAGAAGTGTTCTGTCCAGCTTTTTGTCTTTTACAGACGATGCGATACTGAGTGATGAGGACGAACTACAGTATAGATTGAAAGTAAATGATTCATTATTAAAATAAATATTAAATAAATAAATAAATAAATAGGAATCCATTGCAAGCATTGTTAATATCTTGCAGTTGGTAGTTAATATTTAAAAAGTGCTGGGGTTTTTTGGTGTTGTTTTTTTAAGAGCATATAATTTTTGGAATACTTAAATGCTTATTTTTATTCATAGTTTCATTCAGTAAATGTCGGAAAATAATTAACAAGAATATTAATAATACGAATCATAATAATAATCATAATAAAGGCACTACGATGGACGTTATTACGATTTATGTGCTACTAACTCGTGATCATCATCATGTGTTTTTGCTTGTTTTTTTGGGTTTGTTTTTCTTTAAATGTAGCCTCAGAACTTGCTTGCGTTCGCCCAATCCCTGTACATGACGTTCTGTGCATTACTGAGTCATTTCTCGGTTACTCACTGAAGTCAGGAGAACTCTGACAGGCAACAGGCAGAGCTGCCTGATAGCTTTAAAATAGCCAGAGGGGACACACCCATGACGTGAGCGTGAACTAGAGCCTCTTTGGTGCCTGTACTTAGGAGTAGTCACGAGGACACATAATGAGCCAAACCCTCAGCAAACAGCTGATGGAGTGCTGGCGAGAAACAAAAAAAAACAAAAAAACATGCTAAATCAGGGTGAAGAATTTGAACCGCGGGTTGATCAGAGAGGCGAACGTTACGTTAGTCTGTCTCAAATGTGAAACATGCTGCTTCACTTCTTAACTACAGCCGTGAGGAGTTTCGAAGGAGTGGGACTAATGACGCGTTCAGATCGAAGGGGGTGGCTTACTTTTTCTATAAAAGCTGGAATTGAACATTATATTATTGTGCTCGATTTAATGCATCATCGTTTCTATAGTAACAACTCGTACAGCTTTATTGCAGCCATCTACTGTAGACTTCATAACACAAGTTGGAGCCGTTGGTGGGTCAGAGGGTTGAGTCTATTGGTTGCTGATAGGAGGGTCACGGGTTCGAGTCCCACCATCGCCACCGACAGGTTGCTATTGTTGTGCCTTGGGGCGAGACATCTGTGCCCGTACAAAATCACTCCGCCACTGAAGCACGGATGAGACTGGTAATCAAATAATAATAATAATAATAATAATAATAATTGATACTGCAAAGCTATCTTCAATTAGAGGTTTATTTTTATGGTCTAGTGTCGATGGATGGCATTTCTCATTAACATAGCAAGTGTTTAGTTTTTTTATCCTATTACATTCAAGAACGAGGAAAAAGAGGCTGATGACTATTTATAGTAAAACACTAATCCATTTATAGTAAGTACCATCAGGAACGATCTTGTCTTTTGGACATTCCACAGATTCCATCTTTAATAAAAAATGCAATCTAAAAAGAATAAAACACTTCAGAAGATGCTATTTTAGGATGAGAATGCATATTAGGAACAGTGTAACACATTATCCGGAATTACTTTCCTATTTCCAGGACACTTTCTCAAGAAAGAAAATGTATGATAATTATTTTGGGGGAAAAGATCTTAAAGATTTTTTTTATAGTGGTGAAATACAGAGGTCTAGAATCTCATATGATTTCACTTTATATCAAAATATCATGATCTACAGTATAAATGTAATTTTTAGACATTTCTAACATGCAAAATTCACCGCAACCCCGTATGCAGTGCTATGTAAATAGCTGGAGTTCATCATAAAAATCCATTAAAATCAATAACCTTTTAATTCTCTTATTGTCCCTTGCTACAGGAAAGCTCAAATCCCAGATCTGTGCTTTTAACCATACTTTTATTTTCCCTAACCGCCCCACACATATGATGAGTAAAAAGTCCAAACGTAAGATGAGAGTAATTTTCCAGGGTATACATCAGGAAATGTGGCAGTGTGCTAACAGGACAGTAACGAGGTCTCACCTCTTTGGCATTCTTGATCTTTTCCAGGAAGGTCCGGAGCTCCTTAGTCTCGGCGTACAGCGCTCGGCACACGGCCTGGTAGTGGTTGGGAGCGTCTGATGAACGCGGGAGGTGGGACGTGCAGAGCTGAAGAAAGAATCATGTTCTATTAGGACATAAATTCCTTTGATTTCATAATAGATTTAGTATTACGTCAAGTCAAACTCTTGCACTTTACAAAAACAAGACGCAAGTTGAGTTTTTCTTTATAAGTGATATACTGTATATATGCTGCAGTTTTGTCGGATGTAAATCTCACGTTCCACCAAATTCCAAAGATATTCTATTGGATTGAGATCTGGTGACTGTGGAGTCCGTTTGATTACAGCGAACTCATTGTCATGGTCAAGAAACCGGTTTGAGATGATTTTAGCTTTGTGACATGGCACATTATCCTGTGATCGTAAAAAGGACGGACATCATCAGCAGCATCAATACTCAGGAATTCTGTGACATACAAATGAGTGACATTCAAGAGTCCCAGGAAAATCTCCTCTACACCATTAGTCCACCACCAGCAGGAGTCTGAACCGTTGGTACAAGGCAGGATGGATCCATGCTTTCATGGATCATGAACCATCCAGAAATCAGACCAGGTAACATATTCCCAACATTGTCCAATTGTTATGATCACATGCACCTCAGTTTCCTGTTCTTAGCTGAGAGCAGCAGCACCCATTTTGGTCTTCTGTTGATGTAGCTCGATGTGTGTTGAGCTTTCAGAGATGCTCCTCAGGGTGGTTCAGGACTTGAATTTCGTACAGTCTACCTGAGCCTCCAATAACGAACTGGACTCCATATTAAGGTAAAGACATCAACTGTTAATTGAACGTCCAGCCTCCTAACACACCCAAGTGCGGATGGGTTCCCTGTTGAGTCTGGTTCCTCTCAAGGTATCTTCCTATCGCCATCTCAGGGAGTTTTTCCTTGCCACCGTCGCCCATGGCTCGCTCATCAGGGACGATCTGATCATTCTGACGATCTGATCAAACTTTCTTTTACTTTATCACAATGACAATTGTTAAAAGCGCTATATGAATAAAATTGTATTGAATTTGAGTTACTGTTGTTTTTCTAACAGCTCTAACCAGTCTGGGCATCCTCCAGTTACCTCTGACATCATCAAGGCTTTTTGCCTAGATAACTGTTATTCACTGGATTTTTTTATTTTTTTACACCCTAAAAAATGGTCGAGTGTAAAAATCTCAGTAGATTAACAGTTTCGGGAATACTCTGACCAGCAACTATGCCACATTCAAAGTCACTTAAAGCTTGAACTTCTACAGGTCTAAATGCATTGAGTTGCTGCCATGTGATTAAGCATTGATGAAGTGTCCAAAAAGTGCTTTTTTTTTTTGGTCCTATCGACAATTTTTTTAAAGACAAGTGAAATAAAACAAAGAATTGTCTTCCTGTGAATAATCATTGTAAACTGAAAGCTACAGTCCATGTACTATGTACAAGCGTTTCATAACTAAGTTCTATTCCTACAGATTCTCATGAAAACCAACACAAAGCCCCCCCCCCCAAAAAAAAAAAAAAAAAAAAAAAAAAACTGCACCATAAATACCTCTAACTGGCCAAATTACATTTTTGTGCACACCTAACCCCAAGCTCCGCCTCGTCCTGGAATGTGCGACATCTCTTTCCACAAAAGCTCGAGTATCAGGGATCCACACTTCTAAGAAACAGTGAGGTTAAAGGAATTCAGAAGCGATCTTTGAACCCTTTTTATATCGCTTTAAAACATGTTCGTTACATTTGGACTAAACGCATGAAAAAAGCACAAGGTGAGGAAATTATGAAATTACTTTAACCACAGATAAATTCCTGTTCCTTTATTCGCACACAATCACACAGATCTTCATAGTTCACAGGTGACTCAGTGCTCCACCTTTTTTTTTTTTTTTTTAACATCATACACACACATGGGTGAAAATAAATTCCAGTCACACCCTGCACAAATCTCCTTGTATTATTAAATGTGCATAATTTCGCACTATAGGGTTCACTACATTATTGTGATGTACAATTAAAATAATAATCATTTCTTGGAACTTGATATGTATACAAAGCTGAAAAAGAACAGTATACACAACCGTGTGTACATAAAACACACTTTGTCCCACATCGCTGAACGGGTTGGTTAGTAAACAGGTAGTCTGAGTATACAATAACCTGGAGAAAATCAGACCTGTGCTGATTTATATATAATCAATATCAGATATAAATCACCTACAGAGCCTACAGAACTGCGGATTCGTACCTACACCTGATCACATGATCTGTGCTATTTCTTTGCCCTTTTTTTTTTTAGGGATCAATCCTGATCCCTATATACGTGTATAAAAAAAATGGGCTAAACGTGTTGTCTCATTTCCTCTCAGCTCAACGATTCATCCTTTACCGTGATGATGTCTCGGTAGCCGCGTATGCTCGAGACCTCCGACTGCTCCTCCTCTCCTTCGTCTTCCTCCTCCTCGGTGGCTTCGTAGCCCTCGTCCGGGCAGGCGTCTACCTCCGTGGTGTTGGCCATGTTGGTCATGAGGTCGATTAGCTTCTCGAGCGGAGGACTGAGCTCCCGCTCTTCGTTCTCTTTGAGCCCGTAGTCCAGAGCTTTGTAAATCATAATGCCCAGGGACTCGATCACCTGCAAAACAAACACGAGGGATATGATACGAGTTAAATATGGTAGTTAGTTAAATAATCAGAATTTTTTTATGGTGATGGAAGCAAGATTCACCACACATCATGGGACACAAAGATGTCCTTTATCATCATCTAGCATGACTTGCATGCTCACAATTAATTATATCAACTTGGGTGAGCCTATTTTTGGTAAACATAAAACCCAAGTTGGCGCACACACACACACACACACACACACACAGGGAAGATAAGTGGTGCAACATTCCCAAACAAACAGCAATCAGCTCTGGGTAATGAAATTGTGCTTTGAGAAGAGAGCATGTAAGGTGAAGCGAGTAGAGGAGTAAAGTAAGCCGGATTTGCTCGGTCGAGTGCTTTTCTTAAAAATCTCATCTGCGGCATCGGAAGCATTTATTACAGAATGTAATCCTATTTCAAAAAGTTAAAACTGGTCCAGAGATTAATTAGTGGAAATAGTTTTTCCCCATATAAACGGTTTCCAGAGTTTCCAAAGCCGACTTGCTAATAACGTTCACGTTCCAGCCCAGGCCATAGCGTGTTATCACTGCTCATAAACAAAAGCCTGGCAGGTTGTGTGTTTTTTTTTTTTTGGTTTTGTTTTTAAAGGGAGTCGCCGAACAGGGTGTATGCCTACTGTGAGAAACACACTCCGAACAAAAACAAATGTGCGGCACATGGTACGTTAAGTTTCCTAGGAATCATTTGAAGCAATGCCTTACACACACACACACACTGTATATTAATCTCCCGCCGAAACAAAAATAACTACCATGCCGTTGTGTAATCTAATCCGGCTAAAGTAACAGCTGAAATGCCAGCCATAATATCCGTCTGTGTTCGTGTTCTCGGCTTATAAATTGATTCTTTTTTTTTTTTTTTATCATTGTATGTGGTCCTGATGAAGACCAGCACAGCTCTCAAGTTCTCCCTCCTGGTTAGAGAAGCAGGAATGCCTGTGTGGTGTTTGTACAATTCACAGACAGCACTTATGTACCTAATCCTAGCTATTAAATTAAAGCTCCACCAGTAAAACACATAAAGAAATAGATGATGTAATGAGTAAAACTGTGATGTCACAGTTCATACAGCTTCTCTAGCCAAGAGTTCCAACATCCAAGCTACTGCAAATGCTAGAATCAAAGATCCAGAATGCAATGCACCAGTACTTGATGATGAGGGTGATTGGAACTTTTTGGGCCCATGGATCAGCGGGATGTCTGTAGGAAGGGGGGGGGGGACCACCCTGCCTATAGTGGAGCATGGGGGTGTCTCCGTGATGCTCCGTGGTCCTCTGGTCCAGGAGACATCCAGAACGTGGAAGGCAAGAATGATTCATTAAAGTACTGTATCAGGAAATCCTGGGAGAAAATGTCATGCCATCTGTGGGGAAGTCATTGGACCTTCCAACACCGACAGTGATCCCAAGTGTACCTCAAAGTCCTGCCTGGCTTGGTTTCCAAACATCCTAGAAGATTTAGCATGCACACCCAAGAACTAGGTGAAATGGAAGCCATTGTCCATGAGGCCTCCAGTTTCAAAATGTATAACAGATGAGAGACAGACAAGTTAAAAGACTCTATGCTCACATTACCAGCCTGAAGTGACTCAAATGAGATTTTGACCCAACAGTGGCGACTTGGTGGTCATGGGGTTTGAACCTGGGACCTTCCAAACCATAGTCCAATGCCTTAACCACGAAGCTACCCTTGGCCCAGTAAATAATTTTAAACAACGGATACACCGGTAGTGCGAGGATTTCATCGAAACGGCTGAAAAGAGGTGTCTGACTTTTTTTCCCATCTTATGGACCTCAAGAAATACATCCGACTAACTGTTTGCCGTCCTCCAGAGCAAAACCTCAAGCATATTTTTGGTAAAACTGCACCTATTGTTTTAAATAAATGAGCAGGTGCACAAACATGATGTGTGTTAAACCAGATGGCGCGAGCTAAGATGTATCGATGTGCATATGCGCATGCCGTTTCAGAGGAGGGACTCGTCCACTTTAGAGTCGGATAAAAGTAGCTTGTGAATATGAATGTGAACCGTCATGACATGCAAATACGATTGCATGTCAAAAAAAATGGATGGCTATGAGTCCGACATCTATGAGTTTCTCACTCTTCTGAGCGATAACTGGGTTCTTCAGGTGGTGGCTGAGAGCTTGTGGGTCTTCCTGCATCTCTGCATTAGTGACCAAAAAATCGGAATGAACAATAAAGGTTTGTAAGGTGAACGACTGCTGGA
>JAQQZT010000021.1:9919656-9934309 GCA_030068275.1 Clarias platycephalus
ATAGACCTTTAGCGGGAGCGGTCGGGTCGGGAAGAAAATTATTCTAAGCGGGCAGCGGGTGAACAAAGAGTGATATAGAGTGGGAGCGGGTGGGTGCGGGATAAAATCTCGCGGGACGGGCAGGAGCGGGACTAAAAAACAGTCCCGCGCGGACCTCTACTGTGATGTGTCCGCGACTTACTAAGGAGTGGGAACGGGATACTATGTTGTGGCCATGACTTACTAAGGCGTGGGAACGAGATATTATGTTGTGGCCATAACTTAATAAGGCATAGGAACGAGATACTTAGTTGTGTCCGCAACTTAAAAAAGGAGTGGGAACGAGATACTGTGTTTTGGCCACAACTTACTAAGCCGTGGAAATAAGATACTAAAAAACAATACTTCGTAGACTTTCAACTCAAAACAGATTTATTTTTACAAAAAACAGAGGTCAAACCATGCTATTTGAGTTACTTATTGAAAAACAATATCATTTAGATGACGACCATGCTCTTAAATTCAGCTTTCAATTCTTTGCTTGAGATTGTCCATCACTCGGGCCAACAGATAATGATCAATCATGAGCACTTCTTGTCGGATGGCATCCTTCAAGTCATTGAAATTACTCGATTTGTGAGCGTAAAAAGGATCTTTAGGTATCCCCATAGAAAGAAATCACATGATAACATAAGTGAGGAGACCATGGGAGCCACGGCACATCAACCAAAATTGAACATTGTGGCCAAAACTTGCTAGGCATGGGAACGAGATACTGTGTTGTGGCATGACTTACTAAGGTGTGGGGAAAGAAATAGTATAATGCATGGCCACAACTTAATAACCTCACAGCATTTAGCCTCTTGTAATCAATGATTAGATTTATTTCATAACTTTTAGTATAGATGGATGATTATCTTTATTTACTCACTGAAACACCTCATAACTCCAAATCAACAATAATCCTGTCACATCTGGGACATGAATGATTTTATTACTATACATTCTTACTGTAGGTCATGGCCACAACATAGTATCTCATGGCCATGCATTATACTATTTTGTTCCCCACAAATCCGCTCAAAGAAGCTCTGATTAAGAAACTTTATCAAAATCTAACCAGAACAGATTTAAAAATTTTGGGGAATTTAAAGGTCTTTAAAAATGACATCTTTCTCTTTAGTGTGCGGTTTTGCATTCATTTTCTTAATCAGGGCTTCTGACAGGATTGCTGGCTGCAAGGCAAATCACAGGTTTATATTAATAAATAATTTGTATTATAGCAACTCCACATAAACACGTATTAATATGATAGGACTGTTTATATCCTTATCCTCCTGTTTATAATATAAGTGATAAGAGGAACTAATAAAGAATATGAGGATGTTCCACAGCACTAAACGTAACAAATAAATAGATAAAATGTATGATGGATCATTTTCATCACTTTAGTAAATGGCTAGTATTGTCAAAACGTTGTGCTATAAGACAAACGATGCTTGTGCCGGTGCTGTTATTGGAAAATAATCACGTTTAGGGTGACAATAATGCATCTTCATGGATGGCTGGACTAGAACACCCTGTTGTTGATTGAAGCACACAAGGGCCCAGTTGATAGAAGATACTCCATCCAGTCTAGCATTTGGGTCATCTTGTAAAATGGATGATGAGGGACATTTTTAGGTGTACATTAAGGCCTGCGCGTGATTTTTCTGTAAGGTTGGTTAGAAGGGAGAGGGTTGGTTTATTTTGCACATAGTCAATGTGAAAGGAACATTTTTGCAGGAGGTTTGTAATTCCAGCAACTACAGTTCAGTAAATTAGACAGTTTCTGAAACGAAGATGCAAGCTAGCTACCAACTACTCTTATAACCTCTGTCGGGCCGGTCCAATGTACTGCATTACAGAGGACCAGAAATGGAGGAATGTTCAGGCATACTGTAGGATTATATAATGTCCTCGGGTTGAGGTTCCTTGGGAACACCATGTGCATATCTTTGGACTGTGGGAGGAAACCGGAGTACCCGGAGGAAACTCACCAAGCACAGGGAGAACCCAGACCTTGGAGATGTGAGGCAACAGTGCTAACCACTATGCCACCATGCTGTCACCGTTCAACAATAAGGAAGAAAAATAAGAAAAAGATTTTATGTTAAATTCTTCAGTGCTGTCTCTGACCGTTTCTTACTTGGCAGCAGCAACACAACAAAAGCCTATTTCTATGATAATATATTAGTATTAGAGGTAGGAAAATCTGAGCTTGTAGTATTATTATCCTCATTTAACATCAAGGCTGATCACTTTTAGAAACGTCTAGATTCACTGCAGTTTGAAACGGATGTTATGTCATATTCTGTCAGCACCGCCTAGTGGACTTGTACTGTATATATACGAGTCATGAAACTTCACAACCTCACAATCTTGCTCTTTATTTTTAAACACGGTAATTCACACGTCACAAAAAAGCGCAAAGCATGTGTCATTTCAAATTATATATATATATATAGTTTTTACCAATCAAGCAGTGTTATATTTTGACTTATTTTTGAACTAAGAAAAAAATTGAATGTGGTGGCAAATTAGAAATGTCACAGATTTATGATTCAGTAATATAGAGGTCTGTAAATTTAAGAGACACAAGGCCTATAATAAAAATGGAAAAGAAAAAAAAAGTATCGGTAAATAAAATTTTAATTACGGACAAATTAGGAAATATTTAGGATACTTAATTCATCTACAATTATATTTGGGGTTTGATGGTATACTGGTAAAGTGATACACTATGAGTCTGAAATACTTACTGTATACTGATAATTTTGCACTATATTTTGTTCATTCACAAAAAATAATAATCATAATAATTCCTTACGTTGTTGTTGTTATACGTTTTTTCTATGTACCTGATACCACAAAACTGCTGAAAATTCAAACGTACCTGAATGTTCTGTACCATTCCACCTGTAAACATTATATAGGGAAATTATTTTATAATAATACAATAATCACGATATTTCATTCAATATTATCATTGTGATTTAGGATTGTTCAGAAATTAACATTAAATAACCATCTTGTTTCTTTCACACAAGACAAAAACACACACAAACACACAAAAGCCCTTCACTGAGAAACTCACAGTGCATTCAGTCTGAGTCCTTATACAGTATGTGCAAAGAGGTCAGCCCAGAATGTGAAGAAATTCATTAAACAGCTACACTTTTTTGCTAAATGTTATGAGCCACCAGTTTTTTACAATCCGTTTTATCATTTCCTTCCATGAGTTTCATAACCTTATGACGGTGCCATTAAGGTACCACAAAGCCATTTGTGTCAGAGTGCATGCTGGGGGATATTAATCTGTGTCCTTTCTCTCGCATCTGTGTCCTTTCTCTTCCTTTTTCATCACCCCACCACCACCACCACCACCACCACCACCACCCCCATTCTGCTTTACTGGGTTTCAGGCTGCGTCACCGCTTCACCAAGCATCATTTGAGGGAACAGTCGCTTTCTTGGACGCTCTCCAGTTTCATTTGCTGGCTGTAAGAGAACAAAACATCATTAAAATCATCTGCACACATCTGCTTCTGTTAATTGAAGCTGCTTGTGTGTGTTCACATAACACATTCATGACATGTTACATACAGTACATCGATCAGCCATAACGTTAACACCACTACTGGGTGAATTGAATAGCATTGATTAATCAATTATATACCAGTAAACTGGTGACAGGTTCACGGGCACCCAAGGCTCATTTACGCCCGTGGGCTTTTTAATGTTATTGCTGTTCGGTGTATTGTTACGTATATCACACAGTAAAAGACAATTGTATTATACACTGCATGGCAAAAACAAAAAGGTATCATTTCTGTTGAAATAATCATATACCTAAGAGCCTTAGCTTGGATGAAACGTTTCACCTGGAAACAGTTGTCTAACCCTAACTGACTCCATGAGTAGTGTCTCATTTCTTAAACAGCCATGTCAGTAGACTTATCCTACGCCTGTCGAAAAGATGTTACAGTGTTTCAGAAGGGTCAAATAATTTTACCTGCATCAAGCAAATAAAACATTATTGGAATTAAGTTAAAAACTGTTCAACACATTAATTAAAAACCTGGAAGAATAATGTTGAACTGTGATGAGAACTGGGACTAAACAGCTGTGTGTCCATAAGAAAACCACTTGTTAGTGAGACGAATCAGTAAAAAGCTTAAATTTGCAAGAAAGCATAAAGATTGGATTTTGGATCGATGGAAAAAGGTCATGTGGTCTGATGAGTCCAGATTGTCCCTGTTCCAGAGTGATGGGCGTGTCAGGGTAAGAAGAGAAGCGCATTAAGCGATGCACCCATCATGCACAGTGTCCATGTACAAGCCTCTGGAGGCAGTGTTATGATCTGGGGTTGCTTCAGTTGGTCAGGTCTAGACTCAGCAACGCTATCCGGCAATGAAATGAAGTCAGCTGATGACCCGAATGTACTAAATTACCAGGTTAGCACATCTAGGATTTTTTTCTTCTCTGATGAAAGAGTGGTTTGAGGAGCATGAGGAAGCCTCAGAATCCATGAGACTCCCAACATTAACCACTGAAAGTCATTGGGATGTTCTGGAGAAGACCTTACAGAGTAGTTTAACTCTTCTGTCACCAATACAAGACCTCGGGCAAAAACAAAACGTATGGAATTCTGGATGGAAATAAACGTTATAGTGTTGAATAGGGTTGTCGAAGCAATGCGAACATGTGATTTAATCCAATTATCATTATAAATAATTAGAGTGTGTGACTTTTTCTTAAGCGAGGAAGTGAATATATCGGTGTTGGTTGATACTGACTTTTGATACTGGAAAAAAGTGGCATTTTCTACTACATTTAGAATTGAAAACTACTGACTAAAGATGTTTAATTAATTAACATTAAATGTAAAAAAAAAAAAAATCCATTTAACTTTGGTGAAATATAATATATTTGTGGATCCTTAAAATTAAAGGACTATTCTATAGGCAGATTTTTTTTAGTATTATTTTGAAACATTTATCACTTTAGCCACAGCAACAACCGATTATAGTCTGAGACGACCACACACAATCATTTGTACAACTTCAAAGGCATTCTGTCAATGTATAAGGGGCGTTCAAGTCAAACCAGGACTTCTGATTGGGCAAAACACAGCTATGAGAGTAAAACCACCTTTTATTTTTCTTTATAATCCCCTGCTACACTAACCGGTTTGACTTGAATGTCTCTCATATTTCTTTGAAAAAAAATAATAAGCTAAACAAGAAAACAATGACTTCATAAGACAAAAAAGACCAGACCTTCTCTGTTGATTTGTACATGTGCTAGAGGTTAAGGGTGCTTTTCCACACTGTATGCCTGTGTTAACCATTCTTTTGTCTTTAGAAGAGACAGAAGATCGTACTTCCACACCTTTACCTAGGAAAGCAAGAAAACATGCAGAAAGTAAATATTGTGACTATCTGCAATGATGAATGAGTATAGAAATAAAGATGCATTTACACAGCAGCATTCTTCAAGTTTTTAAATTAGAAATTAACAAAGCAAAGCATGAGAAATCAGTATTAATACTGTATAGTATTGTACATATTGTATACAGAAAATTATAAAACACTGCAAGTGTTCAGAGAAGATGAAGTTGTAAAAAAAGATCTTTAAAATCACATTTTTCATTTTGTCTGTAAGTCCATTTCAGGTCCACATTAAAAATATTTTTAAAAGCTGATGGTCATGAAATGCATGAAAGGCATGCTATGAACCACTTACTGTAACATAACGGAAATACTGATGTGGTAAAATTGATTAAGGCTTTGTATTTTATTTTTTATTTTTTAAAGATTAAAAGATTTCCTGAAACAAACCACTTTGCCCTAGAGACTATTTACAGTGTTTTAATTATATTTGATGCAATTATAAGCTAAGATTGTGTGTTAAGTGAATGCTTTACTTTCAGCTCACAGCATGACCTAGAAGTTCTGGTAACGTATTTCTCCAATTGCTTTCTCTTACAGCTGATCACACTGTGCAATGCGGATTTGCAGGATTGATGTACATGTCAAGAAGGAATATAAGGGTCCAGTAATACTGTATCTTGAATGTGATTGATATACAGAACTTACCCGAGGTATCCAGCAGGTGGAAATATTACTCTGCGAGTAATTACGCGGAAGGTTATATGTGAAAGAGTTTCTTTTTTTTTTTATTATAGCATATACTTTAATAACATAAATTAATACCTCGTATTTTGCTGCCTGAATATACAATGCCAGTCAAAAGTTTGGAAACGCCTTCTAATTCAATGTTTTTTTGTTTGTTTGTTTGTTTTTTTTATTCATTTTCTATATTTTAGATCTATGCTTGATTTTTCAAAACTATGAAATAACACATATACCATTCGGATAATTAAGTAACAACATTAACAGCCAGTTGTTATTTTAAGACATGAAGGCCAGCAGTTTTGGAATAGTTCTTGCATGAACAGTATTGTTTCCAGTGCATTTGCAAAACCCATCAAGCACCATAATGAAACTGGTTCTAATGAAGACCCTACCAAGAAAGCAAGACTGAAACTTATATAGGCGTTATAAAGGCTTTACAGAGCATAAGCAGCAGATACATCTCAATATCAACTGTTCAAAGGAGATTATTGCATATGTTGGAGCCTTCAGCTTTGTTTTACTATCTAGAAAAGAATAAAAGTCAGGACCGACTATGGGGTTAGAAGGCGTGTCCAGACTTTTGACTGGTACTGTGCATCATTACAGAGAATAACTTTTCAACAGGCAAGGCAGGAAACAGCTTAGAGCCCCCACCAGTAGGGGGCCCCCAAGGCCTGACAAACCTATCTAATACAGTATATACAGTACTGTAGGGGATAATGTGATGAATGCTGATTGGAGAGCCCCCTTCTACATTTTTCCCTAGAGACCCAATAAACTCTCAATACATTTTTATCTGGTGATCTGGAAGGGTTTTGAGTCCTTTTAACAAGTTATTATTATGTATTTAGGCCATTATGTTTTTCTCTGATTACAACCACGACCTCTGGTATGGCTTTAAGACTGTGATTAAACAAACCCCCATAGTTTTGTGATCAAACATATACGTACAATAGTACCCGTCAAAAGTTTAGACACACGTTCTAATTCCATGGTCCTTTCTGATTTTTTTCTTTCTACATTGTAAAATCCAAAATATGCAATAATGTCCTTCGAACAGTTGATATTGAGATGTATCTGCTACTTACCATCTGTAAATCCTCTCCTTCGTAACGCCACTAATCTGAGGTGCTGTTTGTTAATTGGTGATTTCTGACAATGCTGTCCTTGCAAGAACGATAGAAAAATGAAAAAGTGAAAGGGGTCGGTAAATGCACATGCTTTTCACTGTGGTACAATTTGTACAAGTCACTAACGAAGAGCAGCAGTTTATTCCTCCTCTTGTTTGACTGCATTTTATTTTTCGCATTCTGCCAAATGATGTTGCATTATGTTGTCTCTAAAGGGGACAATGTACTATAAAAGTATGTGGAGCATGTTTTTGGTACTTCATTACAGCATATATTTATTGGAAAATTGAGGGGTAGCACATTCTAATAGACAAATACACCCATCAAATAATGCTCCCAGTACATAATCAATGAAAATTAATGAAACAGTTACCAAGCTTGTTGGTCTTTGCATGCTCAGAGCCCTTAAGTATGGGAGAAAAAAGATAGGTAGAACACTGGCACAGAATCATCTCCATCCTTATAACAAGATTTGCAACTCCAACAAAAAACAACATGTTTTTATTTTGTTGTTGTTGTTCCGAACCCGAACAAAGGAAAATGTGCGAAAATCCAGTGAGATCATCAACAACAGTTTCTGACTAGCTGAAATGATGAAGTTCTTGTTTTGGTATGAGCATTAATTGATGAGGTGTCACATTGGCTTAGTGATTAGCACCGTCGCCTTGCACCTCCAGGGTCCGGGTTTGAATCCCGCCTCGGGGTTTGTCTGCATGCATGTTCTCCCTGCGCTTGATGGGTTTTCTCCTGGTTTCCTCAAACAGCTTAGGCTAACTGGTGTCCCAAAATGACCTGTAGTGTGGTGAATGAGTGTGTGACCCCGCCACATGCCCTAAGTCTTGTAGAATAGGCTCCAGCCCACTCTGTAACCCTGTATGCAGGATAAAGCGGTATGGATGATAAGTGAATGAGTGAGCCTTCTGTATAAACTCTCAAGAGGAAATGTGTGTAAAAATCCAGTAAGATCATAAACAACACTTTCTGACTGATTATGAAGCTGAACACGAACTGACCTGCATCTGTATGATATAATGCATTTGTGCTGCTGCAGCGTGATTGGCTGATTGCATGAACGTGCGGTGCAGGTGTGCACAGATGTTCCCTATCATGCTGCATGGAACGCAAGGTGCTGTGACGTCATCACGTCGCCTATGGATGAAGTAAATGATGCGATGCTTACTGATGCTGTTGTTAGGACAGTCGGCGTCGGTGCTGGTGAGCCATGTCGACTCGGTCTCTCTGGTCCAGCTCTCATGGCGTCTGGGCTCGATTGCATCGCTCCTGCTTCCACCACAACCCATGGAAGAGACGGAAATGCAATAAAAAAACGAAAAAGAGCGATAAAAGAAAGTGAGCGGGTCCGGTCGTGCGCACGAGCCGCGGATGCTGGTGCTGATGCTGCGCTGTATCCCTGCCTGCGCACCAGAGCATCAGGTCTGTTCTAAACCCCTGTCACGCTGTCAGAGCTGTCGTGTCGTGTGCGTTCAATCCCCCGAAAGACGAGCACGTTTAATCCATCCTGGAAAAGAAACCTCTCGGACACAGGCTCCGTGCAGAGCTGAGCTTGATCAAACTTGAGTTTATGTACCTTAGGTGACGTCATGGAGGGCGGGCTGCGTGAGAGATGCGCATCATCATCATCACCAGCAGCACGATCATCTCCCCTGCTGCTGGGTTTCCCCTCACATACAGTAACGCGAGAAAGCTGAAATATGCGTCGGAACAAATAGAATCCTTATGTCTGAGGATAGGAACATACACTGATACAAGGATCTCTCTCTCTCTCTCTTAGGCATACTAACTATTCAATTCAATTACATTGTATTTGTATAGCGCTTTCAACAATTGTCATTGTCGCAAAGCAGCTTTACACAATCAAAAGAATTATTTAAGTTTGGCTGGAATGTGAATGTGTATGAATCAAATGATGGATGGACTAACTAAGGATGTTCACCTCAAAGAATCACAATGAACCTATAATCATTTCGAACCCAACCACCAGTGCTTATACGCTGATTAAATCACACCGAAATAAATATTCAAAAATGTAAAAAAAAAAAAATTTTATATAGTACTTAGGCTAAGGCGGCACAGTGGTGTACTAGTGAGCACTGTCGCCTTGCACCTCCAGGGTCAGGGGTTGATTCCCGGCCAGGCTCGATTCCTGTGTCTGTGTGCATGGAGTTTGCATGTTCTCCCCGTGCTTGGTGGGTTTCCTCCGGGTACTCCGGTTTCCTCCCACAGACCAAAGACATGTAGATTAGGTCAATTGGTGTTCTCAAATTGCCCGTAGTGTGTGAGTGTGTGTGTGCCCTGCGATGGATTGGCACCCTGCCAGGGTGTACCCCGCCTCGTGCCCTAAGTCTCCTGGGATAGGCTCCAGGTCCCGCGACCCTGAATACAGGATAAAGCGGTATAGAAGATGAGTGAGTGAGTGAGTGAGTACTTAGGCTAGGCTCATTTTTTAAATACAAAAAAAAAATTTTTTAACTCCCTTTATTTCTCCATATAATCCCCTGCTACACTAATGCACTTATCCCTGTGTTTCATTAATGCTAGGGTACCATTAAGGTAGAAAGTTTTCTCACATCTCCTTCAGACCTTTTCCTTTAAAGGAAAATAGCCTTCTTAGATCACAAAATGCGTTCTGTTGTTGCAGGACAATACACAACCTCATACCGCCCACTGCACCACTTGCACGTTACAGGAACTTGACTGGGAGTAATCGCCACATCCTTGTACAGTCCTGACCTCGCTCCAAGCCATTCCCATATGTTTGGGCCATTAAAGGAGTTCCTGGGAGGTCAGTGAAGCAGCAATAATGACGTGAAGCAGGCAGTCCAATCATACTGAGAAAACATTTGACTTTGATGGTATCCAAGCACTAGTGAAACACTGCGATAAGTGCATTAGTGTAGCAGGGGATTATATAGAGAAATAAATAAAAAGAGTTTTCACTCTCATAAATGTGTTCTGTTATTCAGCACAATTTTTTTTTCAGTCAAAAGTCCCGGTTTGACTTGAACACCTTGTAGATTTAAAGATCTATTATTTATGTACGAATATACAGTACTGTGCAAAAGTTTTAGGAACACTGTGGGGTTTTTTTGTACAAACTTAGTTTTTACAGAAAAGTATCTGTAGGCCAGAAAAGAAAGCAGCATATTATATAAAACCACTTTCTGGAGAAAAAAGAAAAGAAAAAGATTGTGGCTGGTTCTGCAGGATGTTCAGTAAAACTATGCAGCTAAATTCCTTATGAACACAAATTTTAATTCAGTGTAATAATTTCCACTGATACTCACAATGACAGGTAGCACCTATTTTGTGCCAGAGGTTTCTTTATGCCTGTATTTTATAATAAATAATTAAATGAGATATAGGTCTCATATGACAATGTCATTCATAGCTGTAAGTTTGTAAAGAGTATATTCTGGTTAATGAAAAAATGTTCTCATGTTCCATGACGTGATTTTTTCTAACATATCAGACACATCTTCTGCAATAAAAAATACAAATTAAAAACTGAATGTGTTTTTACACATTTATTGGTATTTCATCAAAGTCCATTTTCATAATCAATCTCTTTTTTTTTTTTATTCAGTGGCAAATAAAAAAAAAACTCAACAACAACAAACTAAAACACAGCTACAAATTCTAATTTATAAACATGTATTTGAGTGTGTGAATAAAGCAGGAATCACAAATGGTCATAGCCTGACCAAAACAGCGCCTTTATATTGAACTGTGAAATTCTGTATAGACAAATCATACTTTATTTTTAATGCTGAAATTTTATTCCAGTGTAAAAATGTGTATCAAAATCACACTCAGCTCAAAAACTTCTAATCATTCCCATTGAGCATGAAATTCCCAGTTTTGTGACTTAAACAATGATAGTGTGGGGTTTATTTAAAATCAAGAAGATTGCAGTCAATCTTGTAATAAACATAGGGGTAATACTCCTGCTGGCTCAGGTTCAGACCCGGTATGTCCATGGAGGCCTAAGGGAAAGAGATGTTAGTCCTGAAAAAAATAAATAAATAAATCAGCAACAGAGTGCAAAGTTCAGTTCATGTTGACTCACATCAATAATAGCAGCACTGCTGTCCAGATGTTTGTAAAGCTCATGGAGGACCTCACGCAGCTTTTTCATGTTTTTCTTATTGGGCTGCAGTAGCATGGTCTGGAAGTTGACGGGCAATCCATATCTATAAGACAAGAGGAACCAATATTGAATTTTACACCAAAACATTATGCATTATTAATTGAGCCAATTAAATGTCATCGTTATACCTCAAAACCGATTCGGTGAAAACCCGGAGAGCCTTGATGTGGATCCAGGCGATGAATGCTTCACTAAAATTCACCTTGAGCCAGCGTACCAGTGGACCCTGAGGAAATACAAAGGCAGGTTTATATACTTACCATGACACACTCATGATTTGTTTCCTTCACACATGGTTGATGAAGCACAATACTCGCCACATTTACTATGTTTGCACATTTCTTGTTCTTTTCTTTTTCTTTACTGACTAACTTGCACTTTAGAATATGTGCAATAACACTGCTGCTTACACACATCATTTTACTCATACTGCTCCGGTCATACCCACACACCATATGTTTAGCCTATTAAAGTTTGATATGTTTATACAGTATATACTTCAGTATTTAATTACACTTTGCACATTCTGTGTCATTGATATATTTTAGATATTTCAATTTTATTGTAACTTTTGTAAATCTGTATTTTTCCCAAATCAAATGTTACATTTTTATTCTTATTGGACTTTTTATTGCAAATCCTATCTTTAGTTTAATTGTATTCTTCTAGTACAATTCTGCATTTATTGTAGTGAAATCTCGTGTTTACATTTGAGGTCATAGACGGCCGTATAAGCATTTCACTGCACATCATCATGTTTATGGTGGTGTATGTTACAAATTTTAATAAAACAAAATAAAAAACGAAAAAAAACATATTAGAAACTAATGATTTTTTTTTTTTTATGAACATGTGATTAAAAGTCAATCCATACAGTGTATCTAAATACTGGGCTGTGCAAAGTCCAGCATAAGGATATAGAACAATGAGAGCTAAGCTGATTGAAAAAAGGTTTATATAATCAATTAGATTAAAAAGTGTCACAGCAAATCAATACAAACTTCCCCTGACTGATCACTTTTATTGTATCTATTGTGGAAAATATCTTAAATTCTGATGGGAGTGGTCTCTTACAAGATGACTCCGCCCCCATGCCAGGGTATAATATTTAACTCAATGGTTTAAATAAAGATGAAAATGATCAAAGTCATATGCTACGGTCTTCAGAGTCTAAACCTAAATAAACATCCGTGCGATTTAAATTTACGCAGCACTCATCATAATTAAATAACCATTATAAAAGAAGGTCTTTTGGAAAAAAAAATCTTTTGGAAGAATGTCCAGAATAGATCCAGAAACTTGCAGCATCTACATTAAGCTTATTAAAGACATCATCATGCAGACACGTTGGGTAAGTAGGATTAGTAGAGCGTCATGCATACAAACTGTTTCTTCTTGTCTGTAGAGAGCCGAGTCATCTCCTCTTTGTCGGCCTTCAGCTCGTCTTCGTTGTACTGGAAGTCACGCACGATGAACCTGACGTAAAAAGAACGGCACATTATCTTTTATCCTTTACATGTCTAGCTTTTAGATCATGACAATTATTCCACTGCAGCCGGTCCAAACGTGTTACAATGTTTAACAATTACTTTTAGGTTTTATGCACAAACTGAACATGATGGAATCCAGGCTTGATCATCTGTATAAATCATCTGTATTGTAACTGACAGTCAGAAGTAAGATAGCTCATGAGACACTCACTTATTTTCCCTGGCCTTGTGTCTGAAGTCATCTATTGCTTTTTGAAAGAGGGTGATGCTGAAGAGTCCGCTGTCCTGGTCTTCAAAAAGCAGTCTATGATAGAAGGAACGGGTTAAAACTTGGGACTCACCAGTCACCACCTGATACCATATGATCACATACTGTACGATTAAGATTGAGATTCTGTAAGTAACATGGTTTTATAAATATCCTGATTTTTTTTTTTTTCTGATTTCGTTACAATTTGAACATTAGTTTTCTCACTTAAAATTCAAAATATTAAATTTCAAAATATTTGTCACATACACAGTCATACACAGTACGATATGCAGTGAAATGCTTAGACAACTGCTCGTGACCTTAAAATAGAAGACTAAGAATAGGAAATAAATATAAAAGTTAAATTTACCTTCTATTTAATTTAAGAAAGAATAAAATAAAATATTAAATTAAATTAAATTAAATTAAATTAAATTAAATTAAAAGCCAAAGGCAGCATTTTAAACAATACAAAACAACTTAAAATACAAGAGTTTAACACTTAACCTAAAATTTAATTCAACAAAAAAAATTGTCATCCATCATAACTTATTCACTGGAAATAATTCACTCCTACCAGACAGAATGCCAGGGTGTGAATAGATTAGAGCGTACCACCAATGCGGTTATAAAGGAACAGCAACTATTACCATCTCCACAGACTCAAAACTCAACTTGCCATTAGTGCGTTTCTGGCACGCCGGCACAAGCGGCTTCCAATGCACACAATTTCTAGATCAATTAGACTAATTTGCACTCATGGCGTTTTGAGACTGATGTAAGCATTTGTAATGAGTTGGTTGAAGACTAACTCGTTCGCAGAGTTTGGAAAAAAAGTTAGTTAGACCGGAGGCTATTTAACACATAACTTTTGATAAGGTAATGCGATAAAAATGCGTTTCTGTTGCACCACTCAAAAGTTTGTACCCTAGAAACAGAACAGGTTATATCCAAGGCTGATCGATCATGGCGGACCAAGCAGAAAAGCAGCCAATTCAGGTCACTGGATGGTCAACCGGTGCATCTGTATTATGAAATGTGAAAAATTATAATCATTAAAAAAAAAAGAAGAGCAATTTTAGAGCCAGTGTGGTGATACAGGAATCGCCACACAAAAGAATCTTGATATGTAACCGAATACATTTTTTTCCTCCATCTCTAATGTCCAGCAAATCAGGGTCAAGGGTCAAGGGTCACTAATGGTGGCGGAAAATTTATAAAATGAATAAATCTTAAAAATCATAAAAAATTCTTGGTAAGATAATAGTGGTGAGTTAAGAAAATAGCATGTGTAATGAGGACAAACAACAAGAAGTTACCACCAAATCTTATGTAGTTTCTAAAGATGGCCATTTTCTTTTCAGCTTTTCCAAACAACTAGATGGATAACAAGTGTGTGTGTGTGTGTGTGTGTGTGTGTGTGTGTGTGTGTGTGTGTGTGTGTGTGTGTGTGTGTG
>JAQQZT010000021.1:9940224-9951147 GCA_030068275.1 Clarias platycephalus
TGAATTTTTGCTGTAGCAAACAGAACCGACTTATACACCATCTGATTAAAAGACCAGCCTTATTCATCTTACTTTATGAGTTTATGTTTGCTTATTTTTATTTTTTTTTTCATTTATGATATTATAAGTCATGAGCAGGTATATGCAGCGTTTTGGCAGCGTACTACGTATGCATCAAAAACTGTGGGAGCGTCTTAAATCGACCGCTGGACATAATTTAATTGTCCTAGTACTTGGAGGTCTGCGTGAAGTTTAACCTGCACATGGAAGCGAAATCAAAATGTTGACTAAAAGCCATGTTATGAACGGTTATGTGTCGGATTTAATAATCTACTTTAATAAGCTACTAATAAGCCACTGGCTCAATGTAAACAAACACCTGCACCAATAGATATCAACTAGAAAAGATAAACTGAACATTTTTACTGGGATTAGTTCATATTTTCACCTCTAAAATAAAATGTTTCTTATGCAAAAAAAAAAAAAACCAGTTGAATAAAAATGTTCATTCCCAGCTTGATATATGAGCCTTAATGTGCGTGTGCTACTGGAGTGCATATGTAAATAGTGACAAAAATACACTTCAATAAATATTCTTTGTGCCTGGCTGGATGAACCGGTAGGACAATCAATCCATCCATACAGCCATCTATCATTTATACCATTTATCCTACGTCACTAGGGAGGCAGAGCGCTTAGGGCACAATGTAGGGGAAACCCTGTGTGTAATGCCAACCCACTGTATGGCACAAGTGCGCACACACACACACACACACGCATACACATGTTATACACTACGCACAATTTTGAAGTACCAATCAGCCCAAGTAAAACTATCCTGTATATAAAAGTAGGCCTATGACCTCACCTTGGAGATGATTTCCGAGATATTCTTCAGGGACTGTTTGATTGGATACTTGGCCATATCCCACTGGAACCTTGTGAGGTACGTTACCAGATCAACTACATACAAATAGAAATTAGTGAGTTGACACAGAGTGTGTAGATGGCATAATAAACATTTATATACACAGTCAAGTCCATAAATTTTGGAACAAATATAAGTTTTTGGCATTTGGTCTCTGTACATTGGATTGGAAATGAAACACTCAATATGTGAGTGAAGGGGAGATTTGAATTCTAGGGGTTTGACAAAAGTGTGGCACTAACCATTCAGCAATTATAGCCATTCATGCACATGCGTACACAACCATTTTAGGGTGCTCATAAATAATGGAACGAACTAACAATTACAAACATGAGGACTACCATTAATACTTGAATGAAAGTCCATTGCAATCAACTGCCTGAAGTCTGTAACTCATGAGCATGACCAATGCTGAGTTTCCTCCCTTGAGATTCTTTGCCAGACCTTTACTGCAGCTCCCCGTTTGTGGGTCTTTCTGCCTTCAGTCTTGTCGTCAGTAGGTGAAAAGCATGCTCTCTTGTCTTAAGATCAAGTGACTGACTTATCTAGTGAAGAATATCCCATTTCTTTGCCCTGCGTAACTTTAACTGCATGTTTTGGGTCATTATTCACCTGCACTATGAAGTGGTGTCCTGTCAGTTTTGCGTATTTGCATTACGCGATTTGGCAGACGCCCTGATCCAAAGCAACTTACATTTTTATCTTATTCAAAGGCCTTGCTCAATGGACCAACAGTGGCAACTTACATTTACATATAGGCATTTAGGCATTTGGCAGACGCCCTTATCCAGAGCGACTTACATTTTTCTCTCATTACACATCTGAGCAGTTGAGGGTTAACAGTGGCAACCTGGTGGTCGTGAGGTTTGAACCGGAGACCTCATCAAGAGGATTCTGACTTGGCTAGATGTTGTGACAGGGCTCTTCTTCACCATGGACATCGGTCATCTACTTTAATTGTCTTCTGTGGTCTTCCGCTCTTGCTAAGCGTCCTTCTTTTTAATGTTCCAAACTGTTGTATTGGCCACTCCAATTTTTTTGCTCTCTCTCTCACAGGTTTTTGTTTTTTCTTGTCATCCTAAAAATACCAAATGCAAATGTAACACTCGGATCCATATTCATGGGGTAATGAGAGAACAGGGCCATACTTGGCCATATACTGTAACTGCTTGTCAGTCATTTGTTCCATTATTTTTGAGCCCCCAAATTGGGGGGGGGTTTGTATCAAAATGGCTGAAATTCCTGAATGGTAAATGCCACACTTTTGTCACACCCCTTAAATTAAAGCTGAAAGTCTTGAGTGCCTCACCACACATTATAATTTTACAATTTTATATTTAAAATACAAAGTCATTGGTGTTTAATGACATAATAGATAATGGTACATTAAAAAAAGTGCTCAGTTTATGGTCTTTCAAAAGGTTTACAAAAATAAAGATGCGGCCTAAAGAGAATGCATGCACTTACCTCCGTTGGCTAAAAGATTTTCCAAGACTTTATCTTTGCTGCCCTCTAACACATCAGCCATGTACTGGGCTACTTTCTTCACCGCACTAACACAAAAAAAATTACAATCCTACTGTATTACAGTGATTGTCAATTCATATTCTTTTTCTCTGTAGCTGTAAATAAAACTCAAACCTTTCCACAAACGAGTCCAGTTTGGCGAGGTCATCTGACAGACCTACAAGCACATCCAGGGTTCCGACCTGCTCAGAAAAACACACGTTGTTGTTGTTTTTTTATCCAGACACATCAGTATGCGCAATCTCCATCCATTAACCTATTTCAAACTCAACAAACCGAAATCAATTAAAGTTGACTTCACCTTGAGGTCTGGAATACCGAACTTGTTGTTGGTGGACAGATGGTTGGCGTGACTGGTGGCTACATTCAGCCTTTCCCATGTCTGCTGACACGTCTTCTCACCAGGAGCGGATATCAACCAGAACTCCACCATGACTCCACTTCAGGCAGTACTCCAAGCCACGGCACAGTCAAATGCACATATAAATATCTGGAAATAAATACAAAGCAGAATGCAAGAATGAATCTGGTTCTACAGTACATCACAGCACTGCTGACATTTTGCATATCTGATTAGTCAGGATTGTTTTTATTTTTATTAAATTTAATTTACTGGGACTGAGACATCTAAAACTAATAATAATCAGATTTAAAACATGATGTATTTTATCAGGTAAGTGATTTGGTGACGTATTTATCAATTATAAAAGAATTCATTGGTAAGTAGTTGTGAGGATGGTTTGTAACAGCTTCACACACGTTAAAGCTTTCTTTAATGTTGCCCAATATCTAAATTGCAAAAGTTGACACAGTGCTGTAAAAAAAGTATTCGCTCCTTCCTGATTTTTTTTTTATTATTATTTATTTGCATATTTGTCTACATTGCCAATTATGACACAATATTACACAATTCTTCAAATTACCATAATTGACAACATTGCCCAATATCTAAAGCTCAGATTTCTAAAAGTTTTGACCCCTCCCTCAGTCACCTACTCCCCAAGGAAACCTAAGAAAGAGGTGATGTTACTTGACATAAAATAGAAAGAAGATGGATTTGGACTTCCTTGGTTCAGTAAGTTTTGCTAATTTAAAGGTTTACAATAAATGTAACTAGAAAGGAAAATGAACTACTGAAAAATTGGAATCGTAAGAAGAAGAAAACATGCCGTTATTGGAAAATAATCAACTTTACACCACTTATTTTTTTTCTTCACATTTTGTTTTCTTACATTCTGTTTTATTACACTCACTCGTCGTCTATACCACTTTATCCTGTATACAGGGTCAAGGAGGGCCTGGAGCCTATCCCGGGAGACTTAGGGCACGAGGCAGGGAACGTCCTGGGCAGGCTGCCAATCCAACACAGGGCGCGCGCACACACACACTCACATGCTCATTCACACACTATGGACAATGTGGAAATGACAATGAACCTAATCTGCACCAAGCATGGGGAGAACATGGAAACTCTATGCACACAGACCCAAGGTGGGAATCGGACCCAGATCCTGGAGGTGCGAGGCGACAGTGCTAACCACGACACCATCCGTCTGTTTTATTACCTTTTAGAGACATTTCAGTCCGACACCCATATTATAAACAGAGTGCATCAATAAATCAGCGCTTCTTCTTCTTCTTTAATAATAACAGTAATAACTTGATTCCCATTTGGGGGATTTGCAGGTTTATTAGATGCTGTGTGACATTTTAAAAGACTTCTAACAAACTTCATGCATTTCACATTTCCCCATTTCATTCCTTAAATAGCAGTCACGAGTTTCCTCATCACCAGGACTGCATGTGTGCTCACTGGAGCCTCGTTCACATTTACAATGAAATTCAACCCAATTCCCAAACAGGAGCTATTCAGTGCATCCGTGTATTCAGTGACACCTAATACACACTCATGTGGAGCTCAGCCCAACAGTAATACTAAACCAAAACCTTTAAACAGCCTTTACCTGCACAGATCTGAATGAAGAAATGTTGTTTAAAAGGTACTCACCGACACTTAATAAACCATACTGCGTTACGCTAATTAAATGTATACATTGTTACAATAACTTCTGATAATTAAAATAAAGAGCGCCGGCGGTTCAAAAGGCTGAAGAGCTTCTGTCTTCAAAGCAACACTCAGAGTCAGCTGATCTCTGGAGGCGTGTTCACTCATGCAGTGTGCTGCGCAGAAATACTAACCTCCGATATAAACATCATAATAACAATGGTGAAGGTGGTTGTGGTTGATGGTTTTGTTCTTGCTATTTTTTATATTGTTGCTGTTTGTTTTCGTTGATGATGATGATGATGATGATCATTCTATTTTCACGATTTTTTGTATTATTATTGTTTAAGCTGTTTATTCTATTTTATTTATTCCATCAGGACTGTTCCCATTTTTTTTTACTTTTTAAAAAGATTTTCTTAGGGACCCTTCTCCATTCAATAATTTTTAATGACTATAAGTACACGTTTTTAAATTGTGTACCAGAATAATTTATTTTTATTTGTTTGTTTGTTTGCAAGATAGCCAACGTACAGTGCAATACTTTTTAATGACCTATTTAAGATTTACCCTGACTTATAAAAAACTAATTTTACCCATTATCCGATCAAACATGCGCAACTATATATCAAAGTGAACACACCTATTCTATTCATGACTAAATCCTTTTGAATTTATTGTAAATTGAACTGCATTTCCTTAAGTATAAAATTATACTTTACACATATTACATAAAACAAAGTGTTTATTAGTGTTGTGCCCTAATAAACACTCTCAATTTAAGCTCGGGAAATAATTTTCTGGTTACATTTAAGCGTTAGGTCAGGTTGAACTATGGCGCCACCTATCGGTCTGGAGAAAATTGCTCTTTTTATAGATCAATAAACAGACTGGATAAACAAACAATTTCATTATTCATTCATTCATTCATTTTCTATACCTCTAAGGTCTAATTATTATCTTAATATTATCATCAAGGTCTAAATCATTTTTAGCTGAGCATGAATAAACAATGTATATCTGATACACCACACACACAAACACACTTGACCAGTGGTTTTCAACCCTAACCACATTTTCATGTTTTCTCAGCACTGAGAACACTTGACTTAACCAGTCAACTAATTAATAGTTGTTGGTGCGATAGAGCATGGAAAACACTAAAATGCGCATGGCAGGTGATTCTCCAGAACCAGGGTTAACAACCATTGCACTCAACCGTGACAATTTAAATGCTTTCCTCTACAGCAGGAATCTTTAACTCCAGTCATGGAGGGACATTGTTTAACACAGATTGTAATTTATTCATTTTTTGTATCGCTTATCCTGTGTAAAGGGTCATGGGGGCCTGTAGCCTATCCCAAGAGACTTAGGGTACGAGGCAGTGTACATCCTGGACGTGGTGCCAGCTCATCACAGGGTACACACTCACTCACAGTCAATTTGGGAACGCCAATTAACCTAATCTTCTAGTCTTTGGATGTAATATATACACAAACTGTCTTATGCAAAAGTTTAGGCATCCCTTGATAAATAACAGATTTTTATGTTTTTTTTAATTGAAAACATGTTAACACAATCTCTTTAGAAAATGGAAAAAAATGCACAATATTTTCAGCAAACATTTATGCATAGTTACTTCTTCTGCCATAAATTGAACAAATATATATAACTTGCAAAAGTTTGGGTTCCAGAGCCTCAGATTATTTTTACAAGTTTTCAGACCTTAATCAGCTCGTTAGATCTGATGCATGGCAACAGCTGTCATTAGTAAATGCCAATTTCAAAGCTTTACAAATACTTTAACTCTTCAAACCTTGTGCACACACTTGCGTACACTCAACAACCATGGGTTCTTCTAAGCAGCTGTATAAGACTCTGAAAATGAAAGTTATTGATGCCCACAATGCAGGAGAAGGCTACAAGCGTCGTCAGCTTGCAGGGCAACTGTGGAGGTCAAGATGAGATCTGGAAGACCAAGAAAACTCTCAGAGAGAACTGCTCATATGCTGGTCAGAAAGAAAAAAAAAATCAAAACCCCCATTTGACTGCAGACTCAGGAGTGGTGGTGGACTGATGAAGTTAAAATAGAACTCTTTGGCCACAATCAGCAAAGGCATGTTTGGAGAAAAAAAAAAAAGAACACCATTTCATGAAAAGAACATCTTGCCAATTATTAAGCATGTGCGTGGATCTGTCATGCTTTGGAGTTGTGTTGCAGCCAGTGGCACAGGAAACATTGCACGGGTGGAGGAAAGAATGGATTCCACTAAATACCAGCAAATTCTGGAAGCAAAATCACACTACCAGTAAAAAGGTGAAACTGACTTTATGTCACAAACATTTTAATTACTAAACATGTTGTGTGAATGTGAGGCACAGTGCATACAGAGAAGCTTCTGAAAATGACCTCAAACTGTTTCTATTAAAGATTTTTCAATATTGACAAAAACAAAAACAGACACGGGGCACATTTTCCTGATCATAGATGAAAAATATTTAAATAATAAAAAAAAAAAAAGGAAAAAAAAAAAAAGAACAAAGGTATAAACACAAGGGCGGGTCTCTGTTATGTCCATGTGAATTTTGAAAGTTAGTATCTGTATTTGGTCGAGTAGTCTTTGGGGGACACCACAAGACCCCGTCCTTTCCGTGCGCCCCTGTAGACGGTCTCGACAATGTCTATCATCTCCTGTTTGTCCTCCATTGTCCAGTTGATTTTGTTGTTGTTACCTGTGCCCAAGTCTATCATTATGTGCTTGTTCCTGTAGAGAACAACAGAAATGATCAGACTTGACATATCACAACATCGAGAGTTCTCATAGCAGGTCATGCTGTCCTACAGATCCTAGATCAGTTCATAACATTATTCAGAGAGATCTACCACCTGGGCGAATGCCAATACTCTAATAATGATTCAATATCAGGCTCACAGTCAAATACTACAATTGTTCTGCTCATCAGTGCATACAGTACTAAACTGTACTTGAAACGCAAAAGCATGCAAGGACATGCACTTGTAACTTTGTCTTCTTTTTAAAAACAGCTCACATATGGTGTGGTGTTCACATATTTTTGACCATTCCGTGCTGTGCAAGGAATGGTCAAAATGCCCCCCCACACACACACACACACACACACAATTAATGGTGGTTGGAACAGACGAGAGGGGAAACAAGGTCGCTGCTGAGGTTGTTAAAGAAACAAACGATTTTTAAATGTTATCTTTAAGCACTTTGCAACCTGTTGCAGCAAAAAATTTGTTCCCATTTCTTTCATTTAATCTACATTATTTAATTTAATAGTAAGAAATGAGGCATGGCAAAAGACTTTTGCACAGTACTGTGTGATAGAATGAAACGTAGATTTATGTTTAACAGTCTTTTGTTAATTTCCGCTCTCTTTTACTCTCTTAGACCTAATAAACCAAAAGCTTGTCATGTTTTCAGAAAACACAAAGTCGTTAGTCACGAAAATTCTCAAGTCAGATTGAGAAATAAACTGTGCAGGTTAAGGTATCCGTTTCTTTCTCTTTATTATTATCACGAGCTTTTATATTAAATCCCATTAGAATGTGACCTCAGATGGAGGAGTGATGGAGTCATTCTCTTACATACCTGAAGAAGAACATGACTGTGCACGGGTCATACAACTCGTACATCTTGTTGAAATCTGGCACTTCTGTGATATCCACCAGGTAAATCACGGCAAAATTCTTCACCTGTGGGTTAAAAGAAGGCAAAAACAAAATGAGCTTAAAGTGAAAATAGCTAAATCAAATTAAAAAAAATTTACAATTTAAACAAATACAAGTGTGTGTGTGTAAATACTGATCTTTTTGTAAAAATAAAAAAAAAAATCTCTAATTTAATCGAGAACACAATGGGAATTAAACAAAACAGAATCATCCACTAAATTTCCATTAGCATGCATTTTCTTTCTTTTTGTTTAATTGATTAAGAAAAACATTACGACTGCTCCAAAAGCACCGATATCTGATTACAGTGGAGTTTCCTGTTTGGCAGGATAATATGTAAAATCTACATCATTCCTTTAAGAACAAAATTCATGTGTGTTATTTATTTTTAAAGCAGAAAATTTTTCTGTAATGAAATTAGGAACTAAACTTTGTATTTACCACCTGGCTCCAGTGAAAATTTGTAAAGGTCTCTTATGTTACCCACAATGCCACTGGACTACCTGCTGATAGTGGTCCAGTGGATTTTAACCCTTGATGTATCTATCTCTATTTAATGAGAATGATGCAGCAGCACTTTAGCTCTTGAGTGCGTCCTTTTCTCTCACTCCCTCTCTGTACACTCTGCTCAGATCAGCTTCCAAAACATCAACATGAATGTAAATAAAAAGACATCAGCTCCATCGTGTTGATCAACTCAAACTGCACTGGATTCTCATATATGGAGTCCACTTTTTGTAATCTTGACTAACTTGGGTTATGTGAATGACTAAAGAATTTTTGTTGTTAACACCTGGATGTTACAATCACGAATATACTGCATTTCAGATACGGCTCTTTCCCTAAATACACCAGAGCTTCTGAAGTACCGGGTGAAAACTGAAATTTGAGACCGCTAAGCTTAAAAATCAGAGAAGTCACAGATTAGAAAGTGCATTCAAATACCTTTTCAGCAATGCTGTACAAAACTTCATCCATTTTCATGCACGTAGGATCCCAATCGTGGCCGAACCGGATAACGAGCACGCGGTCCTCTTCTGATAAAATGGCCTGGTCCACCTGCCAGCCGTTATGAAGGTGAGGGAGCATGTACGACATCCTGACTCAAGAGGGTGATTTACCTAAAGACAAAGAAGAAAAAGACAGTGTTTAAAATTCAATTCAGGAATAAAGTAATATTTTGAGGTGGACAACTGATATTATAGCAAGTCGTAATTTTACATAAAATAAAGTTGCAACATTAAAACAAACAAACTCTTTATATTACAAGAATGAATTCCTCATTAGTTTGAGTAATGCTTCTGATGAGAACTGATGCCCAGGATTTGCACCAGATAACAAATTTGAAAAATTTTGTTTTCCAATAAAAAGGATCTCACAATCATAGTGCTTCTTTGCTTGAAATTTTCTTTACAAATATTTTCTTAATTTTTGCTCTAAATATTAGTCCTATGACTAGATTTGTATATTATCTGAAATGTTTTCCTGAAATAGCATGGCTTTAAAATTCATACATGACATTACAAATTAAAGGTTTCTTCTCATATTTAGACCCCCCCACACCAAACGATTACAACTTTCATTCTAAAATCAAAAATTTATTCTCATAACATTTATATTTTTCTTTGTCTTTCTTTTTATCAGGACAAGAAATTACAATATATTTTAACTAGTCTCTTGAAAAAGTATGACTAATTTGATGTTTCTTTTCAAAACTGCAGTTATTTTGAAAACATTCTTATTCTTAATTATTATAACGAAATTTTTTTAATGTATGCAAGGATGCAAGTTACTTATTAAAACTGTTTTAAATCAACCTTAAAATTCAAGAATGGTCACAGATTTGTATTTTATTTGCATACATACTTTAAAATATCCAGAGTAAACTAGTTTTAGTTCCCATGCTGTTACACAAATATTATAAATAAATGTTTATTGGGTTACACATTATACTTACATTAAAGTGATTTTTGTCACAAACAAGCTAAACGTACACTGTGTTCCTAAAAACATATGTAAAGTACATGAGTCTAGTGTAAACCGCTGTGAGATTGATACGGTAAAACCTTGTCTACACGCGCACACCAGCACCTATTCAACCTGGTAAGCAACCTTCTAGAAATTTCTGGAGAATGTACCACATAACGATGAGGTCGTTTTACATTAAATAAACACAAACGACCCGTTAGCTTATTTTATCAGTAAACGTAAGTGAAGCTTACCTTTAATCGAAATAAAAGTAGTTTATTTACTCCAGTTTCTTTTGTGTACCGCCGAACACAACCGCATTCAGTCGCTTCAGTCTGCGGATGCGCCTCGATGAAGTGACGTCACTTCAACCTAAATAAAGCGTGGCGCATGCGCACGACGCCCCCTTTCTGTATGGGGTGGAAAGGCAGGAGAGAGAAAGCGCAGCTGGGGGACTTTGCATAGTTAGCAAGACTATATTATTCTAATATATTTTATTTGTTTCTCCCACAAATCGTTGGAAGCACATATTTGTGGTGATTGCTTGCTGATGCATTGCAGTTTCTCTTTCCCTAAAAAAGAGGCCCAAAACTGCCCCAAACTTCTTGTCTATTGGTGCCTTATCTCATTAGTGCAGTAGCTGAACAATCACTTATCCGCACAGCCACACTACAGAATCTATGGTCAAGGGTTCGATTCCCACCTCAGGTCTGTGTGTGTGGTAGAACCACCTTTTGCTGCAATTACAGCTGCCAGTCTTTTAGGGTATGTCTCTACCAGCTTTGCACATCTAGAGAC
>JAQQZT010000021.1:9993891-10009155 GCA_030068275.1 Clarias platycephalus
CTCTCTCTCTCTCTCTCTCTCTCTCTCTCTCTCTCTCTCTCTCTCTCTCTCTCTCTCTCTCTCTCTCTCTCTCCTTTAACCTTAATTAGAATGTAATGTAAATTGTTACGCGTGTGTGTGTGTGCGCGCGCGCGCGTGTGAGTGTTTCCCACAGAGCTTGTAGTTGTTCGCCGGCAGCAGGCTGTGTGTGTGTGTGTGTGTGTGTGTGTGTGAAAACGCGCGTGCGCTCAGGCCTGGTTCTGTACCGCGGGTCGATTTTAACAATAGCCGAAGTGCTCTCTCTCTCTCACACAGTGCCCGGGCTAAAATCCTCTCAGCTTCCATGTAACTCTTTTACACACTCTCTAATACACCTCTGTCTCTCTCGGCGGTGCACATGGAAGGCAATTTAACGCCGTAACTGTATTTAAGGAGGTTTGTTTTTTATTTTATTTTATTTTTTAATAAACACTGGACATCTTGGATTGAAGACACAATAGAGGAGAATGTCTAACAGTGCTGCAGGAAGCGGAGGGCTGAACTGGGTGGTGAGTAAAACACGGAGGATATAAATATATAATAAAAGTGTTCACACACCCTCGTATTTATTAATTAACGCGTTATAAACCGCGTACATGCCCGGTGTTTAACCGTTACTACATGCAGACGCGCGCGAGCTCTCACTGAGGTAACTTTAGCCTAGCATGTAGCTAGCCTGTGAGTGAAAACGCCGATAGTGAAATAAACTCTAAACGTCTAGGAAGAAACAGCATTATATACAACACGCCATTGTTTTTTTTGTCTGTTATAATTACTGAAACAATATTTTCCTGCATATTCTAGACCCTTTTTCTTAATTGTTGTTTTTTATATATATATATACATATTTCAGCAAAATGCTAACAATGCTAGCAGCGCTCGAGACCCCTTTTGTTTCACCATAGCGACCGTTCCTAGACACTTTCTTCACATTTCCGGCTTATTTTATTCAATAAAATGGTTTAATTTTATGAAGAGAAATGCTGTAAAAGATGCTTGGACGTCAGTAAACCCAGTCGGTGAGTGTCTGGGAGATAATAAATGAGCACTAGTGAGGGGTTTTTGATGGAAAACTTATGGACACTTGGTTACAGTTACAGGAACAAACAGACTCACAAATATTATTTAATTAAACTGCCAGAGATGGTTAAACCCTTCTAAAACTTTGTGATGGATGCCGTCAGTAAACAAACTCCAGGTGTAAATATGACCCCTGACCCACATGATTACAGAAAATGTGTTTAAAAAGTTTATTGCTTTGTGTTTCCACTTTTCAGTCATTTATTCAGCAAGAGCTTTATCCTGGTCAGGCCGGTTTATGATGGGGGTCTGAGGTCTATCCCAGATGTTGAGGGATACATCCTATATCGGATACCTGTACATTGATGGAGAGTGTGCACGCACATTCTCACACTTAAACCCCATTCATAACAGCACTCCTTCTTGTTGATGGCATATGAACGCGTAGGCTTTGTGTCTGAACGAGCGCCTTTGGTCACAGGACACTTCTGTGAAAGAGTCTTAGGATCTTAGGATAGACATGTGCAAGATTATGATGTACAGTACTGATGTAGGATGTTATGTATAACATACACAACAATCTGCGAAGTGATCGTGTTACACCAGCGCCTTAACCCCAGGCATTCCAGGTATTCAAACGCAGCAACAAATCGTTGTTATTTGTGCAAAATGAAAACACAAAAAGGATTTGAAACTCGTCTGCCATCACTTTCTCAGCTCAGTAAAACATGCTTGTTTTGGCGAGTGACCTAAATTGCAATAACATTGTGAGAGAAACACTTTCCTCACGCGCAACATCTGCCATATTATAGTAGGAAAGAAAACCCTGCCCGATCTTATACCATGTCTGTCTCTGTCACATCCGTAGGTCTTTCTGAATGAAGCCCTGAATAATGTTTATGAACAAAAGCAAGAAAGCAGTCACTTTAGATTATTACATAGGCTGGGTTTGAATAGGACTTTAAGAGCAGTTTAGTGTATCCGGCATGTTTTTTTTGTGTGTGTGTGAAAGTACAAGCAGGGTTCAAGTCCAACTTGAGACTTTTGACTGCGCAGAATAACATAACACAGTTATAATGGTAAAAACTCTCTTTATTTTTTTGTATAATCGCCTGCTACCCTAAACCACTTATCCCAGTGTTTCACTAGTGTTTGAAGAAAGTTTACTCAGTACATTTGCCTGCTTCACGTCTGAAACGCTGACCTCCCAGGAATTCCTTTAATGGCCCAAACATGTGGCAATGGCTTTGAGTGAGGTCAGGACTGTACGTAGGATGTGGCATTAACTCCCAGCTGAGTTCCTATAATTTGCAAGTAGTCTTGGTGAATGATTGTGTCAACAGTTTCCACAGACAGATGAGTCTCTTCTGCAAGTTGGCGACAAGTTATTTGTCGATTTTCAAAGATCAGGCGTTGAATGTTCACGGGAACGACTGCAGTGCGCTCTGAGCCACCACGGCCGGGATCGTCATTCACGGACATACGGCCTTCTTTTAAATGTTTGCACCATACAGATGTTTTACTGTGGCTAAGAGTCTCATCACTGTACTGTGCTTGAAGTTTTCTGTATATTTCAGTCTTCTGTGTCTGCATACTTTTGGCCATATAGTGTAACTATATGTATAATAACTATAGTAATAATAATATAGTAATAACTCAGACCTATAAAAGCTTTCTGCTTTTCTTTGCTTCACCAAGAACCTTTATATCCAGAATGAATATGTATAATATAGTCATAATCAGCACCAGGTCCAAGGTTCAAGGTTTGACTCTGAGCTCAGGATAGTGTGCATGTCCTGCTCATGCCGGCATAAACGTGCCGGGAGACGTGAATGAGTTAAAAACATGATGAACTGGCATCTCATTCAGGGCGTATTCTCAAATTCAAATTTTATTTGTCACATACACAGTCATACACAGTATGAAATGCAGTGAAATGCTTAAATTATTCTCATCTCATTCCCTGTGTTGCCAGGACAGGCTTTGGATTCACTGTGACCCTGATCAGGATAAATCAGCTACTGACGTACAAAATAAATAAATAAATAAATGCCCATCTGTGTAAGTCATAAAAGTATTAAACTTTGTGACTTCCTGTATATTTAGGATTGCGTAACACGATTCCTAAATGACAACAAAATAAGCTGTTTGTGGTCTCTGTAAAGACGTTATGATTTTACAGGGAACATTTTTTCTTTTTTGCAGTTATTCTGTTACACACGTAGCAGGATACACCAGTGATGTTAAATTTTCAAATTATAATTTTATGTCACATAAACAGTCGTCATACATGGTACGATATACAGTGAAATGTTTTTATAACCGCCCATGACCTAAAGGTTTTAATGAAAATAGAGTATTTAAATAAAGAATATAGTAATGAGAAAAGAAAAGGAAAAAACGCCCATGACCTAAAAATTAAAAGCAAAAGAAACTATTTAAATAAAGAATATAGAATAAAAATATTGTAATGAAAAAAGAAAAGAAAGTAAAAGTCTTCCGTTCTTGCTTAGGCTTTGGGAGTTTGAAGCTCCGGTTCAGTTCATAGAAAGAAAGAAAAAACGTCTGATTCGGTCAACAAGTCTAATTCTCCGTATATCTTCACGACAGACCCTCTTTGATAAGAACAATGGCACGAAGAGAGAGGAGGCGAACGGCGAAGGCGGGAAGAGCGAGCCACCTAGGAAAGAAGGCTCCAAGAAGATATCTGTGGAGCGCGTGTACCAGAAGAAAACCCAGCTGGAGCACATTCTCCTCCGCCCAGACACCTACATCGGCTCGGTGGAGCCCGTCACTCAGGTGAGGCCCGGTTCTACAGCCGGTTTAAAAACCGTGAACAGATGGTACTGATTATAATACGGCACGAAGTTGCTGTCCAGCGAGATTACCGCACCTTTATTTCAACCTGTACTTTTTTTTTTTTGTTTCTTTCCAGCAAATGTGGGTTTTCGATGACGAGATTGGAATGAACATACGAGAGATCACTTACGTCCCTGGACTGTATAAAATCTTTGATGAAATTCTGGGTAAGCCGATACCTCTGTGCGCTTCTCACTTACCTCCATTTCAGCGCTGTGTCGAGGGAGTGTAACTGATTGTACTAGGCATGCATAGATACTTTTTTTTTTTTTTTTAAGTTTGACTATTAGTGCAAAAAAAAAAATTATGTATATATACTGCTGTTTAAGTAATGAATCTGGAGGATCACAAAATATTTTATTTAGCTCCATGTTAGTGTATGAGAAGCGCGTACAGCTCATTCTTTATAAGGTCATCTAATTAACGAGTAAATCTAGTGTCAGCATCAGTCTAAAACACATTTACTGTATGAATCTTTGTAAGTTATTTTAAACTGAGCTGTCAATTTAAAATGAGGATTATTTTGCTTGGATAACTGCTTGTCTATTAATCGAACAATGACTCGGAAGTATATTTGTTAGTTGTGCAAACACAAAAATCCTCTAATGTCCCTTTAGGTTCTCCATGTTACTCAGCAACCTCTTCACTAAACCAGAATGACCAGAATTAAAACATACAGTACTGTGCAAACGTTTTGAGCCTCCCCTGATTTCTTAATATTGAAAGAAATTACAGTCCCAGTTGAAAGTTTGGACACACCTTATAATTCCATGGTCTTTTCTGATTTTTTATTTCTTTCTACATTGTAAAACAATGCTGAAGGTGTCCATAATCACCATTGAACAGTCTCTTACTTATGCTCTGTAAAGCCTTTATTACGCCTATAATCTGAGGTGCTGGTTGTAAATTGGTGATTTCTGAGGTAACTGGTAACTCTAAATGAACTTCTTCTCTGCAGAAGAGGTATGTTTTGGTCTTGCTGTCCTGGGAAGGTCTTCATGAGAGACAAGTTCATCATGATGCTTAATGGGTTTTGCAAATGCACTTGAAACAATACTGTTCTTGCAAGTACACTAACTGCTGTTGTTGTTGTTATTTAATTACATAATATCTTATCTGTTATTACATAGTTTTGAAATCCCAAGTATTGTTCTAGAATGTAGATCACAAAACAAAAATCAAACATTGAGGTGTGTCCAAATGTTTGACTGTGTATTAAGTTAAAGAAACGAGAACAAATGTTATACCGTGACAGACTGCAAAGTGACATTCTAAAGATACAATTTAAAAATTGGTAGTTTATGTAACAACCTCAGCAGCAACCTCATTTCCGCTCTCGTCTGTTCCAACCACTCAGCATTCAGCATCACCAGTTCATAATCTGCATCTGTTTCTCACGGGTTTGTGCCTTAAGATAGACATTTTTTTTTAAAAGCTTGAATGAGTTACAGGTCACTGTGAAAAAAAAAACATTTCTCTGAAACTGATCAGGTACAAGGACTGGACTGAAGATGAAAGTCCTTCAGGAAGGCTGGAGAAACTGTTCCTCAAGACTAAGTTAAAAATATAAGAAAGTCAGAGTCTTTGGAAGCTCATTGTGAAGAAATGGTGTCCCAATACTTTTGCACAGTACTGTTTTCCTGTCTCTCATAGATGCATAGAGAGGATATGATTATTCCCGCTTTTAGACACACAGCGCCGAGGTGATCAGCGTCATATTTAATGGACCGTTCTATTCATAGTTCCAGATTCAGCCTAATTTTCTTTTCTTTTTTCCTCCTCACAGTTAACGCGGCCGACAACAAGCAGCGAGACAAGAACATGAACTGCATCAAAATCTCCATCGATCCGTGAGTGCCTTTTCTCCACTTCCCTGAAGAATTTCAGCCTGTTTACACTAAAGCCGACATTCTGCCACTTAATGAATCATCTCACAGGGCTTCTCTCTCTTTCTCTTTCTCTCTCTCATTGCCCACGCACCCGCGCTAAAACAAATAAAGACGACAACTCGCCGGGATACAGGGGTTTTATTACGCTGGAACGTTCTTCCTTTCAGCAGCTTGTTCATAAAGTGTTCAGCAGCAGGAAGCTATTAAAATGCCCAGCGATCCTTGTGCTTATTATTATTATTATTATTATTGTTTGTTTGTTTTTCCTGGAACGGAGCGTATCGTGATGTCATGCGGGCTTCCCACAGGCTGGTTATCCTTAGAGCAAAGTGAATTTTGCTGCGCATTAAAACTTTTTTTTTTTTTATGGTGGTACGGGTTTAAACGTAAGCAACTGTAAGGTATTACTGTGTAAACATGCGGTGCGGTGTGAATGCTTGTAGCAGAGAGAAAGAAAACAGTTTTGCAGCACTGTAATATTAGGGAAAAAATATATATATTGTTTTTTTTCATTGACATTTTTGCAGATTTGGTTAAAACTAATCTGTAGTGTTTCTAGTGATTTGATTAGATGGATTATATAAACTATCATAAACGGCAAACTAAATTATTTGTAGAATATTTTATTTAAAAGAGTTACAGAACAAAATGTTACAATATTCCTGACATTTTCTTTTATACCAAATTAGACACAAACTTATGAAAGCTATCTGTATCTAGAATCTTTACCTTTTAGTGACCTTTCCTTTATTTCTAAGCTGTTCATGAGAATTGAAGTTAAAATTCTTCATGGGTCTTGGTCGTCACATGTCGTAATCACATACAGACTGAATAAGTTTAAGTTACGAAAAATATTACCGTGTACTTCTGGTCACCTATGACTGTTCTGGTACGTGACAAATTTGCACCTACTGGCTCCTGATTTACATGATTTTCTACGAAGTTTAGTGTCAAGATCAGGAAGCAAAGGAAAATCTCCCAATAAATACATACATGTTGTGATGTTTTTTTAGATTAGATCTTAGTCACCTTCATACATGGTTTTAGATCTGCTCTACATAAACACACACAATACATGGTTATGTAGCTTGAATGAGAGTGGTCAACGTTTTGCGTCTGCGTGTGCGTAGAACACCGACGTCATCAGTCAGCACCAGCAGCGTGGACATTTCTTAGCAGCGCTAAAAACGGCTAAAGTGAGGCGTCTGGCTTTCTTTTGATGAACTGCTCGCCGTCCTCCAGAGCAAAATCACAAGCATAGTTTTCCTAAAATCTCATCCATTGTTTGAAATGAATGTGCGGTCGCACAAATGACACGAAAAAAAGACGTATCGACGCGCATGCGTTTCCCGTTTCAGAGGACAGAAAAAAGGCAACAGAAATTTTTTATGTAATCGAAGTGCGGATCATTTTTGACTCACTTTACATAAGAAGGGTTTTCAAGTTAAACCAGGACTGAGTGTTGCCTTAGAATTTTTTGAGGATATTGCCTGCACTATGACCACTACACAGCCCTTGAGAATACTCGTTGGTGGCACTCTTGTTTGTTTATGTAGTCTCTACACGAATGACGTTTGATGTTCTTACTTCCAAGCATGAATGGTTATGTCATGAAACCAAGGCATATAGTCATATGCTTTGTTTTTTTCCCGTTTTTAACATTCTTCATTATTTTCCATCAGTTACCTTTTAAATGAACCTGTGCTAGATGAACAGGGAAGGACGGCATAAATAATAACTACCAGACAAGCATCTTAATGAAAACGTTAATTGAGCAGTTTAATACCGGAGATGTTTGATAGAGGGTGATTTGAAGGAGAAGTGTATCGGAGGGAAACGGATAAGAAGCTCTTGGCATGCAGACTACTCGTTTCACATTCACGTCACCTTCAGCTGACTGTCCTTCTCACACACAACAACACCACACACCCGTATACAAACACACACACCCACACATACAGATCAGCAGATTATCCTCACTCACACACCAACTCATTTCTCCTCACTGTCCTTCTCGGGTTTAATAAAAGAACACCTGATGGTTACTCTCTTCTTATCTAGCACACGTGTGTGTTTGTGAACCGTTAGGGAGTCCAACACAATAACAATATGGAACAACGGGAAAGGAATCCCCGTAGTGGAGCACAAAGACGAGAAGATGTACGTTCCCGCTCTGATCTTCGGACACCTGTTGACCTCCAGCAATTACGACGATGAAGAGAAAAAAGTCACAGGTAACTGAAAGAGATAAAAAGAAAAAAAAAAACAACAAAACAATGAGCTGATGAATAATATATTTATAGCGCAAAGTAAATAATGTATTCAAAGCAAAGCATGCTTTCAGAATAACAATTTTCAACAATTTTCTTTTTTTTAGGTTATATTATAAATTCAAGCTGCCTAACCAACCTTTTTAGACTTTACAGAATAAGCCTTCATACATTTAAATTTATAAATAATTTAATACAAATTCTGTACAAAGGTCTGTACTGTAAGTATGAAGACAGTAAATTATTTAAACATAGGAAACAATAAAATCAGCAAATAATAAAACACAACGTGCTGTAGGAGAATAATTAGCGTAGCCTTAAGCAAAGAGATGTTACCATGCAGAGAGATTAAATTTAAAAACTCGCATCCCATGGTTTTAATTCTCTTATTTCATGGCTATTACTATTTTAATATTTGTCAATTTTTTTGTTTTTTAAAAGAAGTGTCAGTTACAAAAAACTGACGCATCTGTGATTTTCAAAATTAAAATGTTTTTTTCCACAAATGACAAGGGGGCGGGGGTGAATCAGTTACTGGCTTCAAAATAAATTTTTTAACATATACAGTATAAATTTTAAATATATAAATATCAAATCATAATTTTTTATTGTTTGAACAAAAGTACATAAAATTTTTTAACTGCTCAAAAGTTTGTGATCGCTCCACGTTCATTCCTGATTTTTTTTTTTCTCTCTACATTACTGTAAAACAATGCTGAATGCGTCCAAAATATGCAATAATCTCCTTTAAACAGTTGATATTGAGATGTATCTGCTACTCATGTAAAGCCTTCATAACGGCTCTAATCTGAGGTGTTGTTTGTTAATTGGTGATTTTAATTTTTTTCATATCTTGGTAACCTCCAGTATCGTTCTAGACTGTAGAAAATAAAATCACTAAACAACAAAAATCATTGAATTAGAAGCTGTGTCTAAACTTTTGACTGGTACTGTATGTATGTATACTACCGCTCAAAAGTTTGGGATCACTTGGAAATTTCTCTGTGTTTGTTTAGTGATTCATTTTCTACATTCTACAACAATACTGAGGATTTCAAAACTATGAAGTAACACATAAGGAATTAGGGAGTTGAGTAACAAAAACAACAATAACAGGCAGTTGTTATTTTAGACACAGAGTTCTGCTTTTCTTAGAGTTACCAGTTACCTCAGAAATCACCAATTAACAACCAGCACCTCAGATTAGAGCTGTTATGAAAGCTTTATAGCTAGCAGATGCATCTCAATATCAACTGTTTGAAGAAGGTTATTTAAAGGATATTTTAAATGTCTTGAGCATTGTTTTACAACAATGTAGAAAGAAGGAAAAATCTGGGAATTAGAAGGTTTGTCCAAACTTTCGACTGGTAGTGTACAGTATAATAAGGAGTTGGCCAGTTTGATTTGTTTTTCGTGCATTGTGTTGGAAATTTATTAAATCGTACTAAATATAATTGTAGTGCCACAATATTAAGCCGTATCTGTTTAAAGGTCTGCCAGGTCTCATCAGGAAAGTCTGAACGTTTGTTGTGAAACTACTCTAGTTTATCACTTGTACTAAAGCAGCTACAAACATTTATCCTCTGACTTTCTTTTCGAATGAGCAAGACTTCTCGTTACTAACAAACTGCATCATTGTTTGTCTATTTAACAAAGATTACACATTATGATATGTTGAGTAACATCTCAAGTCTGTTCATTATTTGTTAATAGATTACCTAAAGTAAGGTGTAAGAGCTGATACAGTATAGCAAGAATTGTTAATACTAGAACAAGCACATTCATCCAAACACATGATTTGCTGACTCCTGTCACAACTGCGGTTATAGAAAATTAATCAACACTATTACAATCTGCTACATATATAAATTTAATATATAAATATAAATTTGTAAATTAATGCGCATTAATCAGAACCAGACATTTTCCAAAATCAGCTAAAATTCACCAATATGTGATCACAATATGTTGGCATTAAAGCTTGTTTTAATCAGGATAATTTCGACCCTGGTCATCTTGCAATCCAGATTTTTCCCTTACTCTCAACTCAAACGTCTTATCTGTGTTGTGCAGGTGGAAGGAATGGCTACGGTGCTAAGCTCTGCAACATATTCAGTACCAAGTTTACAGTGGAAACCGCCTGCCGAGAGTACAAACACAGCTTCAAGCAGGTACCACCAACCAGTATTCCACTAAAAGAAGTAAACACAGTTTAAATTTTAAGAGAGAAGCATGTGAAACCTGTGTGACGGAATGAGTTTGTGTGGATTTCATAGGTTTTTTTTGTGACATCCTGGGGTGAGTACTTGGTTCAAGGAGCACTGTGTGACACAGGTATTGTGTATCCGAGGTGGTGGACTCAATAGTTAATGTGCAGCTCAGATGCTTTCTAGTAATAAAGCCAAGAGAACGGCTCACAAAAAACAAGTAAAAGCTTCGGGAAAGCCAGTCCTCAGGATGTTCGCTATTGAACCAGATATGAACTAGCACCTGGGTCACATTGGTGGAAAAAGGGGTATTAGAGCTGTGCTGAGTTGTGTGCGGTTCAGTTGGTCCGCCGTGGCGACCCGTTGACGTGAGCAAAGTTTAGAGCTGTACAAGGAGAACCAAGTGCGACTTTATGTACAACAAGTTTGTCATATAACAGTATTGGTTTTCTTCTGGTTTTATCTCATTACATTAAATTCAGCAACTAATTTGTGCAGTTTAATCGTTAAGTGTAAGTTCTTAAATCGTAAAAAAAAAATCTCAATAGCACTTGAAAAAAATTACTACTATTAATAAAAACTCATTCACTAACTGATGAAATTTATAATTTTTTTTTGTTTTGTTTTAAAGACATGGCAGAACAACATGACCAAAACCAGCGATCCCAAAATCAAGCATTTCGACGGCGACGACTTCACCTGCGTCACATTCCAGCCTGACCTCGCCAAATTCAAGATGGATAAACTGGACAAGGATATCGTGGCCCTGCTGACGCGCAGGGCCTATGACGTCGCCGGTTCGTGCAAAGGCGTCAAAGTCATTCTCAACGGCAAGAAGCTGCCTGTAAGTCACAAACGCGCTGCACGAAAGACAAACGAGGCCGGGCAAATCGTGTTACATGTAGCCATGACCTCGAATGTTAGATCAGACAGGAGCACCACATGCTCTAGGAATACATAATGACGATAATAGCAAATATAGTTGCAAGCAACGATGAGCGGGCCCAAGCACCCTGCACCCTACCAATACCATTATGACATCAACAGGGAAATCTTATACTTGGGTCTCCAAAAAGCTCCTGATGCTGGAAAAATGCATCACGCTATGATGTCACTCAATGTGATGTCACTCAATATAATAACCACCTCATGCTCTGGGAACATATAATAATAATAATAATGATCTTTAAATACACGCCTACTGAGATTGGGCTGAGATTATACTTGGATATTTTTTTTTCTCATCTTGTAGTAACTCATTCATGTAGCCAACAGTCATAAATCGGTTATGCTGCTGTGAGTTATCACTTCATCACTGTATCGGTTTGTGTGCCATTTACTCTAGCAGATCCTCCAGAGGCTCAGGAGGACACAAACATGCAGTCTGCTTCACCTCTAATGCTAACTCGCCTTAGCCTCTAGGTACATCTGACGCAAATGAAGTCGCTGTTTTCAGATTTAATGTTAACGCCTTTAAACTAGACGAGGTCCCTAATTGTAAAATTGCATGTTGGATATAACTGAAAGAGCTGCAGCTGGAGGCTGTGGTTTTAACATTTCCTTCAAGCAGCTGGTGGGTGAAAACAGCCTCGCACACGTTTTTTTTTTTTTTTTTTTACAGTTAAACACATTGTGCTGCTTTTTTTCGCCCTCAAACAAACATCACATCACATGGCATTAATATCAGTACAAATTCTGACAGTTACACAAAAGTACAAAACGACGTCCAGATGTGTGTAAATAACAGAGTTGGATAGGACTATAATCTGTTATTGAATACAAAAAAAGTGTCATATAAACAGCACTTTTGAGACTGACAAACAGGTGTTATTGAAATGGTTATTAAGTCGTTGAACTGGTCAAGCTTTCTCTATACAGTCGACTCCCGAAATTGGACGTGGTCAAAAAATGCCTATTTTTATAGTTTAAACTTTAAACATGCTCCCAAAACTCTTTGCATTTCAAACTCATCTTAATACATTACCTGTAAAATAACACAAAAACAAAGAATGTAACGCTTAACCTGTATACTGTACAGTACTGTACTGCTGTGTCTCCTGCAGTGCTAGAATGTAAAATACACAAACAATTATTAGTTATGTTCTAAGGAAAATTCCTGATGAAAAACTCTAACCCGTGTCTTGGCAGGGGTTGACTGTATAAACATTTATTTAAAGGCTTCTCAAAAAGAGTTTCACATTCACATGAAATAAAACATAAAATACTTCTCGGAACTGTAAAGGAACAAAATAAATATCATGCACAAAAAATTAAAAGTTTAGGGTCACTTTTTTTGATTAGTGATTTATTTTCTACATTCTACAACAATACTGGGGATTTCAAAATTATAAAATAACACATGGAATTAGGTAATTACGTAACAACAAGAAAAACAACAGTTAGTTGTTATTTTAAGATACCGTAGAATGTGTCTTATACATTAACTTGACATCCATATCAAATGTCAATTTAAACAGATAACATCACTCGTGAAATATAACAAGCTTTCGGTGTGATGGCAGAAATTAACTTTTTGATTCTTCCATAATACGGATTTAGCTATACATCTCTAGCAACGTATTTGTACTAATTAGCCAATGTCGCTGTCGTGTCGCTGTAAATGATCGACTTGTTACATTTCACTCATTACTTTCTCTGCCACAGGTGAATGGCTTCCGCAGCTATGTGGATCTGTACGTGAAGGATAAGCTGGACGAGACCGGTGTGGCACTGAAGGTCGTTAACGAAGCTGTGAACGAGCGCTGGGAGGTGTGTCTCACCATGAGCGAGAAGGGCTTCCAGCAGATCAGCTTTGTCAACAGTATCGCCACCACGAAGGTAGCTGGAGCTGATCACTATATATATATATATATATACAGTATGGAACAAGCTATTATTATTTAAACTAAAGTAGCATCAAACCCAGTTTGATACACTCGCTCCTGTTTTACTGGACGTTCATTAGCAAACCTAATTTTTATGATTATATATGTGGATACAATACTGTGTCTTGGGTCATCCCGCATTTATTCATATTAAATTTTAACTAAATTATGTAGATTAAATTAAAGATATTGATTTCCCCTCTTACACTAATCACCGGACTGATCATCTGTCATCATATGTACCTGTTTCTCACTGGTTCATGCTCACTTAAGTTAAATGTTTTTTTTTCTTCTTTTTTTTCTTCCTTGAATGATTCATAGGTCACTGTGTGGCTTAACAAACAATAAACCTTTTTCTGAAACTGGTCAGGTACAGGGACTGGACTGAAAATGAGAGATGAAAATGTCCTTCAGGAAGCCTGGAGAAATATTCGTCAAGATTATATTGAAAATATAAGAAAGTCTGGCTAAAATATGAAATACATGCAGGGTGGCTCAAGACACAGTATTGCACAGTACTGTATACGTACCTGTATATTTATTACCGCCTCTTCTCACAGGGTGGCAGACACATCGATTATGTCGTGGACCAAATTGTGGCAAAACTCATCGAAGTGGTAAAGAAGAAGAATAAAGCAGGAGTCTCAGTGAAACCATTCCAGGTTTAGACATTAAATCCTGTTAACGATTACTGAGAGAATAATTCACAATGTTGGACGTATTCTTTAAATGCTTATATGTTTCAATTAACGAGTAACATGATGATGATAATTTATTTCAGGTCAAGAACCACATCTGGGTGTTTGTGAACGCTCTGATCGAAAACCCCACCTTCGACTCTCAGACTAAAGAGAACATGACACTTCAGACCAAAAGCTTTGGCTCCAAATGCGCGCTCTCTGAAAAATTCATAAGAGCGGTAAGGCCGCATTGTGATAACTTGTTTTTTTTCTAGAATTAAAAAGCGAAGTTGGGATTTAGGTACAGTTTTCATTCATAATGGTTTATAATTATTAGCTTAATTTGCTATTATGGCTTGCAGTATCAGAAACTTGTTGTGTTAGGTTCTTGTGTATTTTTTCAGAGTGTATTTCTCTTATAGTTGCAGTTGAGACATGTTTTTATGTTTTATTTCTTACATATTACTGTTTCTTCTAAACTACAATGATGCTCAGTGAGGTGTCAGGCTCTAACCTGGTCTCTTACTGCCGTTCAGGCGACTAACTGTGGCATCGTGGAGAGCATTCTCAACTGGGTGAAGTTCAAGGCTCAGACACAGCTGAATAAAAAGTGCTCTTCAGTCAAACACAGCAAGATCAAAGGCATTCCTAAACTGGACGACGCTAACGATGCCGGTAAGTTCGGTCACAGCGTCCAGGTGTCATGAATGAATACAGACACACAAACATGTAGATTGTAATGTGGACTCTGTGAAATATGTCTAATTATTATGTTTCCTAAGACGTATTTCTAATACCTTCAGAATGCAATAAAATTAAATTTTTGTCTTTGATACACAAAAAGTATGTAGACATGATAACATGATAAGTAATTTGTTCAGATTATCAGAGGATTACTGAGGTAACACTCATAAGCGTGTTTTTAAAAATGTACAGCGCCACACCTGTTGAATTTGAAACAAATTTTTTTTTACGTGTTACAGTGAAGTGCGTGGAATCAAGGTGTGAGATCGCGTTCATTAAGTATATTTCAATCGCACACTCATAAGCACGTATTAAAAAATCCACAGCGCCATCTGTTGAATTTTGAGATGAACTAATTATATGTTATAAGGGCGTTTTCTATAAAAAATTTCACATTAGCATAAACAAAGCCTCTATTACTTCAAGCTCGGCCAAATACAACCTCATTAAAATTCCTTCAGTATTTAGTTTTTTTTCCCGCGTGATGTGTTCACAAACAGACGGACAAAAATTCCAAGAACTATCTTGATGTGTTTTGTTAACTTTACAGTTTTATATTATACAGGGTGTGGGCCATACGTTTCCATACGTAGGAAAAATAAATATTTATTATAAGAAACTACAGTGGTGTGAAAAACTATTTGCCCCCCTCCTGATTTCTTATTCTTTTGCATGTTTGTCACACAAAATGT
>JAQQZT010000021.1:10016038-10045866 GCA_030068275.1 Clarias platycephalus
ATCTCCACATCATTGCATTCAGTTTTTATTCACAATTTGTTAAGTGTCCCAACTTTTTTGGAATCCGGTTTGTAGATGTACTGACTTTGAGTTTCCTTTCTGTTCACTTGTTCAGCTTCCCAGCTATAAGAACTTCAAGGGAGTGATCCATGAGCTGGGCCAGAACCAATACATGGTCAGCGGTGAGGTCTCCGTTCTCGACAAGAACACCGTTGAGATCACAGAGCTTCCGATACGCACCTGGACTCAGGTATTAATCAAACAGTTTAGGAATTTAAATGGAATAAAGTCATTAATCAGTATTTTGTCTATAGGATACAGAATCTTAAAATATGACAAGTTACAAGCAATAGATTAGGGGTGCAACTAACGATTATTTCAATAATCGATTAATCTGTCGACTATTTTTCGATTAATCGGATAAAACCCAAAAACAAGACAAGCGTTCATTTCCAACCCTTAATACAAAAACAGAACTAAAATCTTTAGAAAGTGCACAAACATGTTGCTCCTTGAGCTGTTATAATAATAATAATAAAATAAAATAAACATGGACTAACACAAAAAACATAGACATGTATGCTTTACATCTGCCAAATATATACAGTGGAACCTCGGATTACGAGCATAATTCGTTCCGGAAGCGGCTCGTATTCCAAAACACTCGTAAACCAAATTACATTTTTTAAAACAAACTAACGGAATCACTGCTGTAAAGTAAAAATAAAACAAATGAACAAATAAATGCACTTTACCTTTGAAAAGAATCGTGACACAGCAGTGTTTCTGTGTAGAGCAGAGAGAAAGAGTGTGTGTGTGAAGGTGAAAGTAGGATGGGGCTGTGTGTGTGTCTGTGTGTGTGAGGTATGGTGTCCAATGACGCACACACACACACACACACACACACACACACACACACACACACACACACACACACACACACACACAGCAGGCAAAGAGCAGCTTAAGCCTTGAGCAGAGAGAGTAAATGGATTTTTAATGTCTCTAATGAGACTTGCTTTTGTTTTACATGCGCGCTGTACACACACGCATACAGACACAAAATTAAATGTTTTACGCGCACACTCGTGGTCACCGTGTTATAGTAAACAGTACACGCGTGCACGGATGTTGATTATACCAGTAAGAGACGCGCGTGCACCCCGCCATTTATCTGTCCTCTACCTCCGCTCGTTTAAATTTTTTTTTGCTCCGTCTTGTATGTGAGGCGCCGAACTCTGCTAGCATCAGTGTGCGAGACTGAGTGTGTTCACTCCGCTCCGCGCTCAATTTGTGGCCAACGCTTTTAGTAATCGATTTTAATCGATTCGTTGTTGCAGCCCTACAATAGATATAAACTTCCTCGAACCTGATCTGTCTGAAGGTGTGAATTAAATCTCTTTACAAGCAGCTCTCTCGGTCGTATAATTCACACAGGTTTATGTTGATACGCTTACGGACTCATGTGGATGATTCATATACAGTATGCGCCAAAATATACAGTACTGTAATGAAGAGACGAACAATATCACCATGTCCTCATCTGCGAGTTGATTTCCTCTGAAAGAAATGAACACACACACACACACACACACTTATTAGCGTGTTGATTTACCTTAGTATGCGCAATGTAAGTGTTGGAAGTGTGTGTGTTTGTGCACCACCTCGCTGTTCATATCGTTCACGCAGATTCTTAACAAAGGAACAAAGGGTGCTGCAGACTGCAGCAAAATAAGACGATTTGCTCACGTAATGGTGACACAGTACACGATCAGCATAGTGAAACTTCATAACAATCGACAGCACGACTCTGTTACTTGGTGCTGTCTTATTAAGTCTCACTCAGAATTGTTCTGCCACCTTTTTCAAACTCATAACAAAACAATACGTAACTATGAATATTTTCACTAAAAAAAAATAATAATAATCCATAACTATAAATATTTTTCCTCCGTTGAGAGACCCGTTTTCAACAACACAACTTCCTTTTCACTACTGGGAACACGCGCGGCTGGAGATATGCCCCATCGACAAACGCACATGTGTGAGTTTTAGGCTGTATATTTTGGCACATACCGTACTATGAGGCTTATAATAATTCGATTTAAAAAAATAATAATTCAAGAAAGTTGTCTCCAGTGCCAACAGCAAGTTTCCCAGTAAGGTAGAGTCTTCATGGCAGACTGCTTTATGCTTTTCAAGTTTTTAATAAAACACGACAAGCAGGGTTTGTTAGTTTGAAATAAAAATGAGAACTTGCTGATGAAAGGACGAGTGTTTCTAGCTGCTATGATGTAAAACAATAACAGGAAGTAGCTTGTCTTTAAGACATGATAGTTATATAAACAGTTAAAAATAATGCATTTCTGTTTGTTGATAAATTGAGCAATAAAACACTTTGGCACTTTGTGATGTGTTGTTATAGGAAAGTTGGTACTGGTACCTCATTGTTTTCCAACAAGTTTGTCATAGCTTGCTTATTACACAAATAAGGGATAAATAAAGAATAAAGAAGAAGACGATTATAAGCTAACAGTAAATGTTCATTTGGTCATAGCCCACCTTGTGTTCGTGATTTGTTTGTCAGGAATGTTTTTTTCTCTGATTTGTCTTTCATCTTCCACGCAGGCGTACAAGGAGTCAGTGTTGGAACCGATGCTGCAGGGCACGGAGAAAACCCCGGCGCTCATCTCTGACTATAAGGAGTATCACACAGACACCACAGTAAAGTTTGTGGTGCGCATGACGGAGGAGAAGCTGGCCCAGGCTGAGGCAGCAGGACTACACAAAGTCTTCAAGCTGCAGTCGTCTCTCACCTGCAACTCGATGGTGAGAGAGTGTTATTCATTCATTTTCTAGAGGAAACTCACCAAGCACATGCAAATTCCACGCACACAGGCTCAGAGGCAGGAGACAGAGTGTTAATACCGCTAATATCACACACACCCTCATGAGCTTATGTCATAACTATACTGTAACCAGATCTGTTTCACATTTCGTTCTTATTATATGTCTTCTTTGTTTCCTCTTGTTTAGCCTGGAATGGGTTTCATAAACATACGTTTATTCTTTGTCTCTTTTTCTCTCTTTGTCTGTAGGTGCTGTTTGATCACATGGGCTGTATGAAGCGGTACGAATCTGTGAATGATATACTGAAGGAGTTCTTTGAACTGCGCTTGCACTATTACAAACTGAGGAAGGACTGGCAGGTCGGTAGTCTGGGTGCCGAGTCAGCAAAACTCTCCAATCAGGCACGGTTCGTTCTTGAGAAGATAGAAGGAAAGATTTCAATCGGTAAGATTATTTTCAGTCCGGGAGCACGATTATAGAAAATGGCTGTCTTGTAAAGTTGTGCCGATGGTGAATAATCCTAATTTTGGAAAATCCACCACGAAACAGTTCACAGTCCAATACAGTGGAAAACAGCTCTGAGACAAAAGGTGCAGAGACAACAGTTACATTTAGCATGTGTGAGATTCATTTTCTTAGGCTCGGTTACGGTTTTTGGCCACATGATGGCAGTGTGGGGAAAGGGGACAGAGATTTAGTCAAAGTGGATTGGTATGCTTTACATTGTACATTCATGTCAATGTAATAAGATTCACTTTGTCGGACTTGAGAGCAAATCTGACTTACGAACGTGCTCCTCGTTCGTAAGTCGGGGACTTTTAAAATGCTTTAAAATAAGCAGTACTTGTTTTAAATTGTAACTTGATGACTATAATACAAAAAAAAAAACATCACCTCATGTAAATAGGGGCTTAAAATGTATGACCATGAAACAGGGGAAGGAAAAACAAAACAAAACAGGAAACCAGTGAAAAACAGATCACATTGCCAGCCTTGTAAACACATGGAGTGTTTGTGTAAGGACACGTGCAGACACCCTGTTTGAGTAACAGCCTCCCATAAAAGCACAGATCACACAGAAGTTTAAATGCCGGATCAACATTTGCAGAGGGTTTTATTATCAGGGATAGGCTTATTGTTGTGTGCAAAACAACAGTTTAACCTCCAGCCATAAATCCCTACTTGCACTAAGGATTAAGGAGGTTAATTGCTCTTAATAGCCTTATCTGATTATAGACTATATCCCAGGCAACACCTTTTCACTGTCCGTCACTCAATATCAGTGTTCTCCCTATTGTAAATCACTATAAAGCAGTATAATTTTGTCACATCGTGTTTAAACGACTTAAACTTGTCTTCCAGAGAACAAGACGAAGAGGGATCTTATCCGGATGCTGGTGCAGAGGGGGTACGAGTCTGACCCAGTCGCAGCTTGGACCAAAGCTCAAGAGAAGGTACATTAAGACACACATGTTAGAGATACATCTTACATCAGAATTATGTTTTAACCTTGGCTTGGCATGGCTGTCACTTTTTAATTTTAAGACATTTTGCACATATATTTTATTACCAGTTAAAATGTTACCTACTCAGTCAGCAAGCTAAAATAGCTAGCAAGCTAAACAAAATGCATTTAATACCACTTTTTTTTTTTTTTTTTTTTACCCCTGGAGCAGATAGGGATAAAAATAATAATAAAATAATAATTTCTGTATCCTCAATGTATTCCTTCAGGCTCTGGAGGATGAGGATCATGATGGCAACGTGAGTGACAGCTCGGTGGACTCTGGCTCCTCATCTGGTCCTAACTTTAACTACATCCTCAACATGCCTTTGTGGTGCCTGACCAAGGAGAAGGTTGACGAGCTTCTCAAACAGAGAGACATGAAGGTACCGCTCAAGAGTAAATGAAAAAGCAAAAATGAAAACGAGAAAACGATCAACAGATGTCACAGTATATATACATGTAGACTCCTTTTATTTCACATGGTCAATGTTTTAAAGGTCTTCTGACATTTTATATTCTCTGAAAAGCCTAATAAGTGCATGTGTTTTTGAAAAGCATTATGTTTCTTGTATGCACCTACAGTATACCAGTCTGACCTTGTGTGATTTCAGAAAGGAGAACTGAATGAACTGCAGAGAAAATGTCCGGAGGATCTCTGGAGAGGGGACCTGGCTGTGTTTATTGAAGAGTTGGATGTAAGTGTTACAAAGTACACAAACGTTACACAAGTACTGACTCTCTCATACAATGTCAAACATGTAATAAAAAATAAAAAGCTATAATAAAAATCATGCTAAAACATTCTGCCAGGAGGAAACCTGTCGGAAAAAAACAACAACAACAACAACAACAACAAAAACTGCATGTGCACGTGTGTATGTTTATGTCTCTGTGGTTACTAAGAAGACTCGTCCCATTTTTTATCTCTGTATTTCTCTGTGTGTCAGAGGGTGGAGGAACAAGAGCGTGAGAGCAACAGCATGGGTAAAGGAGTGAAGCTGGTCAAAGGCAAGGTGGGCAAGCCCAAAGTGAAGAAGATCCAGCTGGAAGAGACGCTGCCATCGCCCTTCGGTCGGCGAGTAGAGCCGCAGATCACACTCGCCATGAAAGCTGACGCCTCCAAGAAGATGACCAAGAAGAAAAAGGTGAGACGACGAGAGTGTGTAACTGTAGTGTTATCAAATTTGCTTTGTAATAAAACATCGGTCTATAATGATTTTTGGATTATGACCTCAACAGTAAATTTAAATTAAGACAGCAAGTAACAGTAAAACATTTTTGTGGGCAAATAAACAGACAAACGAAAAACAAACAAACAAAATTATAATTTTTTTAAGTGGATCTATTTTTTTCTAAAAAGAAATTTTGTAGGAAATTGGCACAATTGTCATTCTGTCATCTCCGTGGTAAATTTAATCTTTTTGCTTTTTGTTAAATAAAAAAAGTTGGAATGAAAAAAATGTTTTAAAGGAGTTTGAGCGCTTTAATTTATAACATACTGTATATATACATACAGAGTGAGCTAATACACACTTCAGGAAAAGAAAACATTTATTTAAATACTAAATTCATTGTTATACATTATATATTCATATGTATAATATTATGATAATGTTATTAATATCATATTAATATAATATATATCATACTATATTTCTTTTCCTGAAGTGTGTAAATTTTTTTGGCTGACACTGTGTGTGTATATTATAAATTTAAATCAGATATTGCAAATTAAACTGTGATGTGTATATATATGTACTATTGAAATGTACCATTTATTTAGTATTCAAACATATTTATGCAGGATTGTAGCAAATAACGGCACCGGTGATCACATTAAGAGGATGTTTGCTAAAATTTATATTCTATTTAAAAAAAAACTTTACATTTAAATTCCTATGCGTATATTAAGTGTAGTAATCTGCAGGCTTTTGCTATCAGATATCATCATTTCATTTATTATGAGATTAATTGCTCAGCAGTATATTTCTATATTTTGGTTCTATATTAATTATGAAGTCAGTTTGTTCAGTCAGTGAAGAATATCCATTTTTATATTATTATACAAATTTAATGCATTTTAGAAACAAGTTGCTTCGTGGTGTCTGTTTTGCTTTGCACTAGGATGTTATTGTTGTTTTTAACAGCCACAGTATATTGTATGTATATGTACTTTATTTATCAGGATTTAGTGTCCAAGCTTAAGTGTGTGTGTGTGTGTATATCTTCCAGGGTGATGCGGAAATTAAACAGGAATTTGATGACGATGGTATGATGGATGCAAACGGTGCATCAGGAGACAATTCCATGATCTCTCCATCTGGCCTGCCAAACCCCGGAGCCAAACCCAGAGCCCCACGTGTTAAAAAGGAGAAGAAGGAACCTGGTAAAAACAATTCAAAAGACATCCCACGTATTCAGCTTTTTCCATCTTTTCTAAAGTTTCAGACTTTATAGATGTACCTTGCCTTCCAATCAGGTGCTCCCAGACAGAGAAAGCCCCCAGGCACAGCAAAGGGCACGCCCAAGAAAGTGAAAAAGAGGAACCCCTGGTCGGATGATGACGAAAGGTCCGACAGCGACCTGGACGAGACCGAGCAGCCTGTTATTCCCCGAGACACGACGTCCAGGAGAGCGTCAGGTGAGTGTTAGATTTTTTTTTCCTTTACCGTTTGCAGCTCTTTTGCTCTTTGAAAGCCGCATGGGCATGATGCAAGGTAAGTGCAAGTGAAGCACTGTGTGATTGCATATCTCCTTTCCATACAGCTTCCACTGGCTACCACATGCACTTTGTATTAAAAAAACTGCTGTGAAAAAAGTGAGAAAAGTAATAAAATGTCCTGGAAAGATATGTGTAGTATAGCTCTGGTCTGGATTGAGGAGGAAACATAAGAATGTAAAGGAGCTTAAAATGTTCTGTATGGATGAATGGACTAGAAAAACTTATTAGGCATTACAGGGAACAAAAAAAAAAAAAGAGATAAAAATGTCCATTGCTGAAAATTTTAAAACCAGTGTGAGTTTGTATAAATTGTGTAAACACAAGCATTATTTTCTTCGCTATTCTTTGCGTTGTACGCACATCAGCCATAACATTATCAATTACAGTCGACCCCTGAAAACCCGCGGGGGTTACGTTTCCTAGGGCACCCATGAATTATGGATGTGGTCAAAATAAAATGCCTATAAATGCCTATTTTTATAGTTTAAACTCTAAATATACTCCCAAAACACTTTGCTTTCATTTCAAACTCGGCCTTATGCATTACCCTTAAAAATAATATAATATTAATAATGTCATGTATAGCAATAAAATTTGTATAAAAATGTTTATGCAAGTCTTTCTTTTCCTGAAGCGTGTATACATTTTTTTGGCCGACTCTGTATAAACAAGCTACGACTGTCAAAATCCTATAAAATATATTTTTCATTCCAACTTTACTTTTATATTTTCACAAAAAGCAAATATAATTTTTAATAGAAATTTGAAATAGAGATTAGCTCAAAGAATTTTCTCCTGTCACTTACTGTCTAGTAAAAATATCTGTGAGATCTTTATCTATCAAATTTACTGTTGTGATCAAAATCCAAAAATCACTATGTATTACATCATAAAAAGCCTACTTGATCATGACATACTTTAAAGTTTTTTATTATATATAAATCTTGCATTAATCAGAAATTAATTAAATAATTAGCAGTGTTCAGATGAGTTAAGCTTCCCTGTTTTTTTGTCTCACAGCTGCCAAGGCCAAGTACACCTTCGACTTCTCTGAGGAGGAGGAAGATGCTGACGAAGACCAAGATAACGAGCCGCCATCTTCCCCGGTCCACTCCTACAAGGAGAGCTTCAGCACCACACAGAACAACACAGAGGAAGATGACGATGACGATGATATATTTCCTCCGAAACCAGCAATCACTTCGTATGTGCATTTATTTATTTATTTATTTATTTATATTTTTCCCACGCTTATGGGAAATTTAATGATTAAGACAATGTGAAAATTGAGACAATCTATTTTATCAATTATTACGCCCGTAGGACTGCCTCAGAAGCCAAGAAGAAGAAGGAGCCAGAGAGCGTATTTACTCCATCCAAACATGCCTACTCAGAGAAGAGCAGTGACAGCGGTGCGTGCGTGCGTGCGTGTGTGTGTTTGTGTGTGTGAGAGAATCCAGAATAGTTTTTCCTGCACTTTTGAACAGGACCAGATTCAGTCTGTATTTTACTGCGTGTTACAGAGGTGAAGTCTGACAGTGATGATGACAGGGATGCGGCGTTCTCATCCTACTCCAGCAGCTCAGCCTTCGAGAAACCCTCTCCTGCTAAGAAAGGTAAAAAAATCGCAATGCGCACACTTCTCGAGACAGATGTTCCAACAGCTTATGTAACAGAAATGTTTTTATTATACAGTACACTCAGCGTTTGTTAGAAACACCTCTACACGTACGCGTGGCACAGATGGGCTGAATGAGTAGATCAGAAACCTCCTGGGATTGTCGCATACTGCAGTCTCTAGAGGTTCTACAGAGAACGGTGTGAAAAACAAAAACACATTCAGAGAGCGGCAGTTATGCAGGCAGTAACGTCTTGTCGATGGGGAGACGGTTTTGAGCTTACGGGAAGAGTAAACTAAAATATAACCACCTCAGAACAGACAAATGTGGAGCGACAACAGCAGAAGATCTTTTATTAGCAAAGAATAGGAGTCTGAAAGCTGAAAATGAAAAGATGTGGTCTGATCTTTTTTTCCAGTAGAAGAATTTGGAAGACGTCCTTGTACAAAGGGACTTAGGTTTTATCTCAGTTTTACATCTGAGCAATTGTGGGTTAAGGGCCTTGCTCAAGGACCCCAACAGTGGTAACTTGGAGATGGTAGGGATTGAACTTGTGACTTCTGATCAGTAGTCCAATGCCTTAACCACTGACGCACCCCTTTTCCACCAATTCAGTTCCGGAGTCCAATTTCGATCCGGTTCTTCGTTCTTTCAGACAGCCCAACACCTGAACAAAGAGCCGCTTACATCAGGGCCTGGGGCGGGATTATCTTTATATTTTGTAAAAGTTCGCCATTGTTGTTGTGCTTTTTGCTAGCATTTTCACAGCGCATTTTACCATTATTTTATTTTGCTGTTCCCCCCCCCAAATAAACATATATAGGGCTCAGGATTGTGAATATCCTTTTTTTCAGCACTCAATAGGCTATATGATGAACTTAATTTTGGTTAATTTTAACCGACTACCCAAACATGACTCAGCAAAGTATTTGAAAATGGGTCACATCGGTTAAGAAATAGATACACATAAACCTGATCATGTTTTTATTCATGCTCTCGGTTGGTAGAGACACGCATGGTTGTAAACGGTGACGTAGCCCTTAAAACAAAGAGCATTTTAGCCATTATTTATTTTGCTGTTTTTTTATTTTTATTTTTAATAACCATATATAGGGCTCAGGATTATGCAGTATCAGTAGAGTGAGATATCCCTTTTTTTCAGCACTCAATAGGCTATATGATGAACTTAATTTTGGTTAATTTTAACCGACTACCCAGACTCAGCAAAAAAATGTTGGTTAATAAATAGATACACATACACATGATCATGTGTTTTTATTGATGCTTCCGGTTGGTTAAGAGGCACAAGGACGTATACGGCGGCGTAGCCCTTAAAGACTCAGCAATTTTTCATTTTTAAATAGGTCACATGGGTTAAGAAATAGATACAGATACACATGATCCATGTATCTTTTGATTGTTGTTTTTGCTCGTTTTTATGACCAAAATAATTATAATAATTTGCTCATTTTGAGATTTCTACATTTTTGCGACGTCATTCTCATAATCCTTTGGTGGTTAAAATGTACCCTTTATAAAAGTAATAACTTTTGATCTACCTGACATATCCAGAAACCCAAAACACAGTTTGAAGTCTGAAGCCTTTAACACACACCAGCAAGGCTTCCATATAAGCACATATATATATATATATGTTTATGCTGTGTTGCGGCACGCATCTGTGCCGCTTGAGGTTTAATCTCTAGCCCATGGAAAAACAAAGCCAGTTCTTAGGAGGTTCACTACTGAATCAGCTCTGAACCGGCACTAGCAAGAGATAGTAAAAGGAAAAGTGGTATAAAAACTGCTTAGGACTTGCTAGTTTGCATTGGTTCCCAGGTTTGCTAGTTCCATGCCCTCCTCAAGGGGGCGCATGAGCCTTCATCTGCTCTATAAATAAGATTATAATTACAAACTTACAGTATAAAAATAAAAGTTGCCATCGAAAAAAAAAAAAAACTGATATAAAATCATCGGTTGGTTTTGTTGTTAGGGACTTCTTTGGAGAAAAAAGGTTGTGAACCGCTGTACTAGTACATTAACTGATGCTCCTGACTGTGTGTGGATTGTACTATTGGCTGATTGGATTCCTGGATGAATGAGCATGGGTTGAATGACTATACAGTATACGAGTGTTGTGTTAAGGCACACGTCGCATCGTAGGTTTCGTAATATTTCATTAAATAGTCCTATTACTTTTAACTTCTCTTCAACTATTTTGCATGTGTGGTTTTTATTCTGTCACAGCTAAGAAACCCTCAGAAGCGGCGCCGAAGCCACGGAAACCTCCAGCCAAGCCCAAGAAACCCGACACCTCTGTGTGGGACTCGGACTCGGACACGGCAGCTAAGAAGCCCCAGTCTGTCCCGGTGCTTTCTCTGAAAGTCCCAGGCAAAGGCAGGGGGAGGAAGAGGAAGAACTCTGACTCTGAGGAAGATTACAACCCTGTGAAGAAGACCGGAAAAGCTCCAGTCAGCAAAGTGAGTGACTCGTGAACAATAATCCTGTGATAGATTTTTCATTAGCTTGTAGTACATTCCCACGAGTAAGTGAATTCACTCGTTCTGATTTTATACAAGGATTAACGGTTCCCTGACGTAGGGATGTTTTCAACAGCGCCACGTAGCGATTTGAGCTTTTAATGAAAAACTTGTGTGTGTGTTTAGGTACAGAAGCCGAAGAAGGCGGTGTCACATGATGAGGACGACGACGTCGTGAGCAGTAAGAGTTTCAGCCGCATAGACGCGTCCCGGTCAGGTCGGGCCAAGAAGGAGGTCAAGTACTATGACGAGTCTGAAGACGATGACGACGATGGTGATATGTTCGATTAGGCAGCTTACAAGTCCTCTCTCTCTCTTTATATCTCCCTCACACACACACACACACACACACACACACACGCTTGTTACATCTCCTGTCCTATGTCCTTGCAGACTTTTGTACATTTCTGCACCTACCAGTTTTATTTTTTCTTTATTTGTGATGTTAAATGCTTTTTACCGTGTAGCTGTTTTACAATTTTTATTATTATTATTATTGTTATTATTAATATTATGGTTATTGTTATACAGTTTTTTTTTTTTTTTCATCAAACTGTATTTGTCCTAAGCAGCTTTTAGAAATTTAGACACAGCGGTGCTTCAGCACATTTTAAATGTTGAAAGTAAAAGACGGTGTACCTTTTGAGAGAACTTGGAAATAAACATGAAATGTAAAAGGTGCTTGTGTGTTTATTATTATTATTATTATTATTATTATTATTATGGTTCAGCTGTAATGGAGACAGATGATCATTTGTGAAAATATTCTACTCCTCAATACACCAATACTTCTCTTTAATCCTTAACCAATGCTCAAATCTGATTGGTTAGAAGGTGTTAATTTTTTTTTAAATAACAGCAGCTCAGACAGAAGTGTAGACTGTCACAGGTTTATATTAACGCCTTATCGTTTCTATAGCAACAGTTTATTCACAGAGACTTACCCAGACGCTTCACCTAACAATGATAATAGACTAACTGAAAATTGTGCTGTTGTTTTGGTGGAGCATTTACAGAGGGATTACTGGGATTCACCAGTGTCAGTGATTTCAACGGGGCAGCGACTTTGCAGCTTTCACCTTTAATTAAAGGAGAAATTAAAGGTTTTTATGCATACATTTCAAAACATTAAATAGCAGTAATAATAGACATTACAGTACATCATGCTGTCGTTTAAAGATGTGTTCGGCTTGTCTGGCTTTTTGACACTCTAAAAATGGTCACATGAACAGCACATAAAATAAGGAATGTAAATGTGTGAAATAAATAAATGCTGCCTACAAACGTAAGATTTTGTTTGATTGCAGAGTCGGAAAAACCCCAGAAGCATTGCTGAAGAATAAGCCGAAGTGTGTAAAAAATAAAATAAAATAAAAATCACACGATCGTCATTTCACATGGGACTTCTGACCTATCTGAGCTAAAAAAATATATATAATGATTATTATAGGTTATTATGTTGCACTAGTCATGTGACTATTTACTAAATACGATAGACATTCAAGTCAAACTGGGACTTAGATTTTCTCGTGAATGAAGGCATAAAAGCTATTGACATTTAAGCTAAAGACTTCAAGGCCAGTACAGTGATGAGATTCTCAGCTGCAATAAAAAAAAAAAAAAGAATGGTGCAAAAAATTTTAAAGAAGGCAGTACATACCTGAATGACGAACTTCTCATGAACATTCAGCAAGTGAAACGCCTGATCGTTAAAAACCGAGGATAACTTGTCCCCATTAAGACACACATCTGTCTGTAGGAACTGTAACATAATCATTCACCAACACCGCTTGTACATTACAGGGACTCAGCTGGGAGTTAAACATTCAGCCATTAAAATAATACATTTATTATTATTATTTTTATTTATAAGGAATAAAAAAATATTGTTCATGAAAAAAAAGAATGAACTTTGGAGTGATAACAGTAACTTTGCATCACACTAGCCATAACATGCCATATTATCTGTTTAAAAAAAAGGGGAAGCATCCACATTGTCCAAATATCTCAGCACATCTTTATTTTAAAATAAATATATTTTCATTATTTCACCAAGAGAGATCATGGCAAACAGCATATGAACATACAAAGCATTGTTAATGTACAAACAGGGCTTGGATGAGCAAAAAAAGAAAAACAACAATAAAAAAAACAACTACAACAGTAAATGTAGATGCTGCTTTTGTGGAGGCTGAACAGGTTTATTTTTTAGTCAAGCAAAATATTCCTATATGTGTGATGTTTCTTCGACTCCAAAATTAATGCGTGGTGCATCACAGATTCTTTTTTTCTTCTTTATTAAACGAATAATTCCATTAAAAGCCTCTGTTCAGTCCAGCTGCTTGAGCTTAAAGCAGAAAAAGTGACCGTGTGTCAAAACCGTTAGTGAAAACTATAAACGTTAAAGCGAATTTGTTCTGAAACGGAATAAACAAGAAGTGCAACTGAAATACTGGAGTGTGAGCGCCAACTTGTGAGAGTCACTTTTTGTTTCAGTCAGAAACGACAGAACTCATTATTACTGAAGAACGAAGGAACATAAACCTCTCTGTCTGAGCTCGGCAGGAGGAGCGAGAACAGCATGGATAAAAACATTCCACGTAAGAACCCCAACGCAATATTCAGTCGTGATGGTCTGAAAGGCCACAAGCTGAATAAACCTCCCGCTTTAACAAAAACCTGCGAAACTTTTCACATCTGCAAACTCATTTCAAAATCAGCATTATTTTCAAATAGTGACATCAACACCATCATCATGAATTAAACGAATAAACATGAAGACTTGTTCAGGTTTGCAGTTTCGATCTGAGGCTTCTGAGGCATGAGGCAAAAAACAAAACATTCAAACATGAGTTGTGAAGAAAAGAACTCCACTAATGCACTTCCCCTAAGTGTGTGTGTGTGTGTGTGTGTGAGAGAGAACAAGAACAACGAGGTATCTTCCGAGTGAAGAAGAATCCCACTGTAACACTGTTATGTAAAGTCATGTAAATAAAATCCGAAATAATATAAAGTTCCAGTTCTATGAATCCAGTCTTTTGTGGTTGAACCTTTTGCAGTGACATTCTGCACCTGATCACATTACACACACACACACACACACACACAAGTTTCCCAAGTGCAGATTCCACAAAGGATCAGAAAATTCCAGCATCTGATATTGTGATCATCGTTCTCTGACGTTCACGTAAAAATGGTTCAGAAACTAGTTTTAAGTGCGACTGTAATTTCAGGAAGCTTGCATCAAGTGAAAAGTGTGTGTGTTTAAAGTCATTTCATTAAAATGTTTTCTTAAGGATATGTTTTTTTAACACAGTACTGCTTATCCTGGGGGCGGAGCCTGGAGTCGAGATCAGGTATCTCATGGAAAGGAATCCCCTTAATTGTGGTACAAGCACACACACAATCATACACTATGCGCAATCTGGGAACACTAATCAGTGTAGAGGGCACGTCATTGGGAGGAAACCCAACAAACAGGACGTGAGATTTAAAGCCTCGACTCTGGAAGGTGTGAGGTCACAGTCAGTACGTTCACATGCAGAAAAGTCGAGCTACGGTTACGGACCGGATCTATCATTAATTGGACTGCTGTTCTTGTCCCAGTAGACAGGCACTGGACGGGAATCCAATTTATTGACTGAAGAAGAAGAAGACACCAGAAGACACCGTCGCATATAGAAGCGGTTTCTTTTACATCGATACATTTTGCTCGACTTCTGGGTCAAAGCACCCAATGGGAACTGTGAAGCAAGTGCCGACTCCTGTGAGGCGTCCCGACCGCACCTGGGTGTCCTAGTCCAGCTTTGAAAGTTATAGTCAGACTGACATGTTTACATGCATTTAAAAAGTCTGGTTTTGGTCAGATTAATACACCGTCATGGTAACGTACCGAGTGATAACTACGGATTTGAAACTTTACATTGTTTTAGGACCAGAATTGAATTTTGGGAATTGTACAACCAACTTTTACCGCAAACTCAGAAAAAGAACAGAGAATTTCCAAAATCCAATTTGGGAAACATGTTACTGAAATTTGTGAAAAAAAAAAAAAAAAAGATAAGGACAAAGTGTAATGACACTGAATTGATGCATTAATGTGGGGTTAAATTCCATACGATTCCACACTTGACCTGGATTTGATCCTGATCTCAACTGACTTTCTAAACCTTCGTATGTCCTCCGTCTGTCTCGGTTTTAAAAACACACAGTCAGTCTGTGCCCTGTCTACTCTGCTAGGTGTGTGATTGTGTGTGCTGGCTGTACTCCTGCTTCATTCCTGGTCTTCCTGAGACGGGCACCGGATTCAGCACTAAAAGACTGTTCAGTCCATATTATTCATAAACATTCAGTCCAATAAATGTGTCACATCAGAACTTGTGAAAATCCTGTTCCTATGGATTCCCTCTATTACTAGTAAAAGGCAATGACAGTTAATGTGTGTGTGTGTGTGTGTGTGTGTAAGAAACCTCACAGAACGAGTGTATTTTCCTGATATGAACCAGAGGAAATACAGAAACTAATCAGCATTAAATATGATATGATTATAGAAAGGATTATCCTGCCATAACTGACTTCATTCCAAAACATTCATTCTGTATAGCTGTATTACTAAATGTATTATTATTATTTTTTTATAAAAGGAGTTGATATGAAGAGCGTCGTTTAAAGATGCACAGCTGAGCTTGTTGACTGCTGACCTGAAGGTCCCTGATGACCTGGTGTCTGAACTGCTCTGAGGTTGATTCTGAGTTTGAGCCGCTCTTCTAAAGGGTCAAAGGTCATCTGTTCATCTTTAAACTTCACATGAGAATATTAAGACCGTTAAAACAAAACAAAACAAAAAAACAAACAAACAAAAAAAATAAACACCACGAAATGTATAATACAGAGGTCTAATCAATCATACGATGGTATGTACAATGCATGCCAACCTGAATGCTGGCAGAGAGACATATATTTATATATTTATAGAGAGAGAGGGAGGGAGGGAGGGAGCGGAGGACGAAGTAAGAGCCTGTCGTCATGCAGGTTATTAGCAAAAAAAAATATATATATACACAGCAGACCTGAGGAGTTTCACCTCTGTGTTAGGTATTCAGTAACACACAAATGTGCTCGCATACACACCCGAGTGTGCTGCAGGCTGTGCATGTTGGAAGTCCAATAGTAAGAATACGTGAATGTTTTTTATTTTTAGCGCTAAGCACGTTTTGATTGACGATCCTCGACGACCGTGCTTGTTTCTATTGTTGTTGCGGCCGTACATGAACGACGGTAGAATGAATTCTTTTTTTTTTTTTTAAAAGAAAGAAGAAGAAGTTTAAAAAGTAGCATCGATGGTCCACTTGTAGTGCGCACAATAAAAGTGACATGAGGTTCTCGCCACGCTCCGCGTCTAAGCTTCCTCGCTCGACGAAGAACCCGGTTCTGGAGACGGCGACTTTGGACTGACGGCGCTGTCTTTTTCTTCCGCGCTGCTCTTTTCCGAAGAGCTCTGTCCCTGTCCGTCCTGGCCCTCGGAGTTCTCCAGCATCTCCTGAATAAGAGGAGGCATGGAACCGGGGATCTCCATCTTCAGAGAGATGACCCGCTCGGCACCTAGAGACAAAACGACAATGATGGATGATTCAAAGTTCTATCGACTTATCCGTTTGTTCACGAACTCGTCTTCGACCTTTACCTTTGGCGCTGATGCTGCGGAGATCCGTGATCTTCATGAGGGTCTTGGGGAACATGTGAGGCATGCTAGGCCTGCGCTTTCTCACGTAGATCTTCAGCGCTTCCAGAAGAGGCTCCTGGAGCTGGTCCACCTTCGACGGCTCCTCCAGATCCTGACGATCTGTTCAGACGGCCACAAAGCAACAGGGTTATAACAGGGACATTTCAATTAGCCATAAATCACTATATTCTTAAGCATTCAAATGTTTAGTACTTCCATGAAACCTATGACTGGTGTGTTCACATCCTCATGATGTTCAGCACATAGTTTATTCACTAGTTCCTGCATGTGTTCCCTTCAGTTTTGGCTCAATAAGATTCACGTAAGCTGAGAGAACTTAACCAGGCAAGGACATTCTACCTTTAGCTATGAAAAGCTCTGCTGCTTATCAGCATGCTTTGCATTACCATCTTGGTGATTGTTTCATTACCTCAGCTTTCAGCAATCCAGTCAGGAAAAGTCTTGTCAGGTTTACAGGCAGGCATACATGCTAATGCCGTAAAATCCCTCCATCATACTTCACAGAAAATGTGGTCGGTTCAGGATTAGGAGCAATTTCCTTCCTGTCCGTCCTTGACTTTATTTTCTCAGTTCACTGGTACACACTTCCCTCCGACAAGACTCAAATACTGTATTCTGTAATCTACAGTCCAAGTCAAAGGTTTCTTTGTCAAATGTTTTTCGATTCATTTTCTACATTCTAGAACAATACTGAAGATTTCACAACTAATAATAATAATAATAATAATTAAATAACACATGGATTAGAGCCGTTATGAAGATTTTACAGAGCGTAAGTAGCAGATACATCTGTTCAAAGGAGATTATTGCACATTTTGGATGCCATTAGTTTTGTTTTAAAGTGTAGAAAAGAAATAGAACTCAGGAAAGACCACGGAATTAGAAGGGGTGTCCAAACTTTTGACTGGTAGTGTATGTTGATTGCCTCACCCATCTTTAACCAAACAAAGACCACATTTCCATCCATCCATCCATCCATCCATCCAGGTACTTCTGTAGTCCAACTAGGGACTGTGGAGGCCAATGGTGACCATCGCATTTATTCCTATTTGTATGACCGTGGTAAGACCAAAATTTACACGCGCCATAACACACTATGGACAATTTGATTAGACTAATCTGCTTGTTTTTGGACTGTGGGAGGAAACCGGAGAACCCGGAGGAAACCCACCAATCACGGGGAGAACATGCAAACTCCATGCACACAGACCTGCCACGGGAATCAAACCCAGGACCTGGAGGTGCAGAGCGACTGTGCTAAGCACTACACATCTTTCACATCCTGAGTCCATTCCTCTCCAGTGAACTGAATTTTTCACACAGGATAATCTGATTAAACACCAATCAGAAACAGAAAGAACATTAGTTCCTCTCATTTGTCCCTTGGACCAAACGGCCAAAAATCTTCAAATGCTACATGTTGGTGCTTTTGCAGTTCTGTAGCCATTTCTACATTTGGACCTTGCTCGAGAACGCAACAGTAGCAGAACTTCCCGAACACTAACCCAGAGACGTAACCACGTCAAAGCCAGCACTGTCCAGGAACCAGGATGCAACTTTCACAACTCTGAAGCATCCAGGCAGAAAAGTGTTCAAAAAGGATGAGGCACTACCATGCAAATAGTAATTATATAATACTGCCATGATACCTTTTTCATCCAAGTTACAACTCATCTCCCTTGCGGGTCCATCATGCCTCATGAGTTGCCTGAGGATGCTCTGTTCCGGCTTAGAATGAAGCTAAATAAACAATCAGTTCATTTAAACTGAACAGTTAAGCCGTCTCCAGTCCATCATGGTTAGGCGTGCTTATAGCCACTAGGTGGCAGTATTTCTATACAAACCACCTCTCATCATCTCCCACTCTCCGAGGGGGCAGGAGTGCTGTTGGAGACTGTGCACAAGTTTTCTCCCTTTCCTTAACGCTCCCTAGATTACGCAAGAGAGTGAAACAGCGAATGCACCGCCGAGCTCGTAGACCTCCGAGACAAATACACAATGCTCACACAAGCAGGGCTTATTCTGACACCAAACCGTGGGAATGAGAAGATGTGTATGTTTTCGTGTGTGTGTGTGTGTGTGTGTGTGTGTGTAAGAGTTCTGGCACTATTATAAACTCCTAATTTGTGCTAGGAGACAGAAAGACAGGCTGGAGGCTCTAATTTCCTTTCGCAGTGGGCATGGGGATGGTTTATGCAGTCTGTAAATAATTGGACAGTGATAAACACCCACAAGAACAGGAATCAGGTGAAACTCAATAATACACACACACACACACACACACAAACAAATGTCTCATCATTCTGGTTTCAAATTTACCCGCTGCTCTAATGGAGCTCTCTGTTTACTGTCAGTCCTATAAACTGAGCTAGCTCATGACTGGACCCGTAATGTAAAAAAATAAATAAATAAACTAGCACACACACACACACACACACACACACACACACACACACACACACACACACGCACACACTGGGGTCCAATTTGGCCTGTCAGTCTGCTTTGCAATTTGTGCTTCACCTCAAGGTGTGGAAATATCTCCAACATTAAAATATGAAATATATATAACTCACATAAAAGTCCTCTATTTACAATTCTACTTGAGCAAAAGTACTGACATTTAAATTTCAAGTATCAAAAGTATCAGTTATGTACAAGTATCAGTACCCTACGGTCATCAATGAGAAACCTGACCGTGACAATGATGGCCACAATGGACACAATGTCCAACTTTAAAATTTAGACAAAACCTAATGACACTGTATTTCAGTATAACTGTGTGTGGATGCAACTTTTTTTTTCTGCACTGTATATCTTTTATACCGTTCATTGACCAACAAGAAGACGAATAAACTAGATACGATGTCGTCACTGATCTTATTGAATTTCCCTTCATTAGAACTGGTGGAAATGATCCTGTATGCCAGTGTGTCAGCATTTTAACAGGATTGGTGATGGTGATGATTAATTCGTAATGACAACAGGACATTGCACCACAATAATACTCTTATGCTTTACATGTTATTGTATTAAATTGCCTGGAATAGGATATTTACTCCAGTCATTTAAACAAAGTTTCAAGTGGAAGGTGATTTTACACACTCGACTATCTCTAAATCGTGACAATTTTACTCTTGTTTGATTTGTCCATATTATAAATCATCAGAAAGCATTTACACGGCAAAAGTAAAACATGAGTGCAACTGTTTTTCCTTACAAAACAACCAGATATGGATGCTAGTTAGCTAAAAAAAGACTGTCATATTTCTTCTTCCTGTTCCCACCATTAAGCACCACTTAAACGATCAGCAGATGCCTGCAGTTAAATCTTGAGGCGTATTCCTGTACACGTGCGTCTATGTGTGCAGTTCAATTTACCTCAGCTCTATTCCGGCACACACACACACACACACACAGACACACACACACACACACACACCACTGACGGCTCACTATAACGCCTTGTACCACAGCGTGCATGCTTAGTGTGTGTGTACACGAGTGTGTGTGTGTGTGTGTGTGAGGCCCACCTCCGGAGATGAGGCAGATGGCCGAGAGCAGGCCTGTCTCCGTGTCGTCCATCTCGATGGGCAGGAGCTGGTTGGCGAAGGTGAACACCAGGTCCGTGAGCGGCCCGAATCCGGCGTTGTGCATCTGCGTCCGGTTCAGCGTCAGTCCGTCTGAGAAGGTCATGGTGTCCTGATCCGGTGTGTACCGCGTGCAGATACGCAGGATCTACGTCCACACAAACATGCACACGTTTAGAGAAGAAGAAGAAAAAAAAAAAAAAAAGACATCACAGTCTGGGAAACATCATCTATTGGAATTGTTTGAAGTTGTTTCTTTCAGAAAGACCAGATTAGTGCTGGATTGATGAAACCAAATTTAAAAGTTGTATCTCTCACAACATCGGAGGAGTCACACTCCAGCTTTAAACAGAATAGTCGCCAGGGCACTAACAGAGCTGCTTTTAACCAATCAGATTTGAGGATCCATCAGCCAACAGTACAAGTCTAAATAATCGCTGAGTCATGACGAGAGCATGAGCATGCTGGTGGAATAAATGTGGTGAGCTTGTCGAAGAACTTCCTGTTTGTTGTCCCTTAGTGCCATGTAGAAAAAGAGAAAAGATTAGAGGAACGTGTGTGAACTTATGGATTGGTGTTTATGTGTGTTTGTATGCAGCATGCATATGTGCGTGATGAGCAGATCCGTAGGAACAGTGGGATCGTTTGCGAGTGTGTGTGTGTGATGGACTTTGAAATGAGAGGCAGTGTGTATGGGTGCTATATGAACCCTTTGAAGCGTACACTGACAGTGATTGGCACCATTGTCGGGAAGATGAAACAGAATAAAACATGCAGGCTGGTTGGGCCTGGGCCTAGTCTCTCTCTCTCTCTCTCTCTCTCTCTCACACACACACACACACACACACACACATTATTTGATCTTCTCTTTATAGCCAAACTCCACAGCACACTGCCACAGTAAACAGTCATCACAGAGGACAAGGTGAAGCTGGGCTTTGTGTGCATGTGTGCGTGTGTGTGTGTGTATGTGTGTGTGTTTTTGTGTGCATGCTCTCTGCATGTGCATGAGACAAAACATTTCCTTCAAACTTCAACTACGTAAAGAAAAACACTCTTAGGGAGTCTGCTGTAATAAAGAAGAGATACAAACTGGAGTCACAATTACCACCCTGTGTTTCGTTCCTTCATTACACCGCGGTCCTGGAGTGCTTTATTCCCCCTTAGAGCACAGCACTTCACCTACACCAAATATATATATATATATATGTATTTTGCATATGTGCTAGATTTAAATAATTGAAAACACATTTCAATATTGCAAAGTAGAGCGATCAGTTATCAACAATCAGTTACTAGGTTTAGGGGGCAATTACTTTTCCCAGGCAGGTTTAGACAACTTGTTTTCCCCTGGATAAATGAAATCATCATTTAAAAACTGCATTTTGTACTTACTCAGGTTTTTTATATATATATATTCAGGAGGAGGGGGAGGGCAAATACTTTTTCACAGCACTGTACATGAACTTTTACATTATGAATTCATGAGTCATTCATCGAATCTGTGCATCAATGTGAGGCATAAAAAACACGGAAAAACATGTTGGTAAAACCATGGATTTATACTATTTCTGTTCGACCCACATTTTTTTTTAACGTAATAAAATTCTCTTCTTTCCTCTCCGCCTGCTTTAAAAAACAAAACAAAAAAAGTATTCTCTGACCTCTGCCCTAACGTCGACCCTAAGCATAGCATCTTCTGAAAACAGTAAAGTGGCACGTGCCTCAAAGAGCCAAAAACCTGCTGCTGAAGTCAAGGTTATTATTTACTTTATCCAAAAGCGAAAAAAAGAGACAAAGACAGGAAAAGGTTAAGGGACACGATTTGGGTTTTGCTTCTTTCTCTCTGTCCTTTTCTCCCTTCATCTGTTTTCCCTCTGGGGACGAGCTAATCAAATCAGCGGCCGTCCCTCTGTCTTTTTCTCTCTCTATCTCTCCCTCCAGCTCCACAATGAGCATGCTTAGCTGCTCCCTCCATCACCTTATCACATGGCGCTGTCTGCTCAGTTTCATGCTCATTACCACGGCAACCCTGAGCTCAGCACTCCACACACACACACACACACACACACACACACACACACAGCCAGAGGGCCTCGCACTCACACACTCGCAACGCTGGATATTTACAGCCAGGCCAGAAAACAAACAGGAGCGTAAACAGATCAGACGGCTACTGAATCGACGCGGTTACGGTGGAAACAGGCGACGGGGCGTTATACACTGCGTTTCTGTTTTTCGTGGAAATCTCACATGAAAACAAAAATTTCCATATAAATGCGTGAAGTTTCTGCTCCTCTGTTTTGATCCATTTGCATAACCATGTTTCATGTTTTTTTTTTCATATCTGCTTTAAGCATTTCACTTTAAGCAAGAAGAACAGACGAGAGACAGATAATTACGTGACAGCTTGTTTTTCGTTTCTGGTGGGTTAGCGAGTCTGAGACGCGTCGAAGTGACGCAAACCAAGACAACAAAAACTTGTGGCTGTTCATCAACAACTAAGGGTGCTTTTAAATTTTATGTACTTCTTTTTTTTCCACACAAGAAGTGCATGCTTTTTATGTTGGTATATATATATATAATTTTTTTTTTTAAACTCACAACCTCACGAGACAGTAAGTGAAAACTATAAGTGCTAAAATAAATTTTGATTGGAGGTAGAATTTAAGATGGAGGCAACATATATAACATCATATCATATTGTGCACGTGTCCCACAATTACCCACGGTCTGCATCTGCAACATTAACTCAGTCAAAAATTATCCTCACTCCAGTTATATTAAAACCTTATATCAGCGCTTTCCGTTCAAGGCTACTGTCTCCACGGTCACTTCTGTGCAGGTGTGAACGTGGTACATCAGATCATTTGCAAATGTGGCAAAAAAATAGACACCCCACTTAAAAAAAAAAGCACCATGCAGTGATCTGGGTGTGTACCTGGTGCCGAAACACCTCACAGAAAAGGATAAACAGAAACATTTGGATATCAGAAAACAAAATTTGGACTCTAAGGAACGTATCATAACTGGCGACGAGACATCGATTCATCACTACGGGCCTGAGAGTATGGAACGGAAACATCGTCAATCGGCGAACGAGAAAAAGTTCAAAAGTCAACCATCAGCTGGAAAATTCATCAATGCTTACAGTTTTCTAGGATTATCAACAAAAAAGGTTGAAAAAAGTTCAACAATCAACAGTGCTCGTTACAGTGAGACACTTATTGAAGCTTTGGATGAAACATAGAGGACGTTGATATCCAAGGACGTCTTCTCCCACTGTCGACTCCTGACAAAAATTCCCTTCAGATGTTCTAATCTGTTCGCGTCTTGTTGACACATGGACACAGTGTATTGAAAAGCAGGCAGATTATGTCAAAACATTATGTACTTGTTTATTTTATTTTTTCCGAAGAGTGAAGATAATTTTTGACTCACTCATATATTTACCTACTAACTAAGACAAGTCCTCCATTACTTCCCCCTGAGCTACCACGTACTATCCTACTTTGAGCTACGCAGGTATAAAACATTTAACTGTCAAATGAATCAGGGTTTTTCTAACTATAAGTATTTACCCCCCTGTGATTGGAGTGAAATATTTGCTTGCTTGGAAACTCAAATCTACAGCTGGGTTAATCTATTCAAACCTCAGATCATTTAACTGGCTTTGCGGCCACGCTTGCATGATTTGTTTTTAATCAGGCTTTTTCTTTTTAGCTTCTTTTTTAAAGATTTGGTTTGGCCTTGTCTCAGTGCAGGGATATAAATCGACATTTAAACACTTTTCATCATGAAACATCCTGATTTAGAACTTTTGTTCCCAGACTTGTTCCACCATGAGCAAGATTTCCGAAGCATGTGTTTGCGTCCCGGTTATTTATGTGTTTGAGTCCAGGTGTGTGCAACCAGTCATCAGGTGAGCGTGAACGTGATCGTGGCTGAGGGACATGGGACATGGTTTCAGCCATGTTGGGATGCACTGATGGATTCTGGGAAACGGAGTTAATGAGCGAATCTCGCTCTGACCCAACACAGGTTGCTCATAAGTAATGCACTTAAAAAAAACTTGTATTACTTTACTTACAAAACACATTAGGATATTAATAAAAACTACTGAATATTAATGGTTTTAATTAATTTTCTTTTACTTAAAAAAAGTAAAGTGAATTAAAATTGTACTTCATTTGACACTGATGTTTCACACAGCTTCATGAGCCGCATGTTATGGCACCACAATGGGGAACAACGGGGTTCATTAACACCCTAGCCAAACTCTGATTTAAGGAATAAAACATAATCTATTAATATCAGCCTAATGCTGATAAAGTTATTTATTTCTTGAGCAGCAAGCTAACACATGCTTATAGCAAGGCTACAACGTTTTCTTGACTAATCAGAAACATCATACTTATTTGCCTGTTTAAATGATGGGTGTTCAAGTCAAACCGGGACTTTTGATTGTGCAGAACAGACCACATCTCTTTTAAAACTTCTTTGTATAATTCCCTTCTACACTAATGCACTTATCCGAGTGTTTCACTAGTGCTTGGATACCATCGAGGTAGAAAGATTTCTCAATACGTTGGAGTCATGATCGGACTGCTTCACATCTGAAACCCTGGCCTCCCAGGAACTCCATTACTGGCAACGCGTCTCTTCTGCAATTTGGCAGATCAGGCGTTCCACTCACTGGATGTTCAAGGAACTACTGCAATGACCTTTTTTTAAAACGCTTGCACTGTCGAATATTTTACTGCGGCTAAAAGTCTCATCAAGCTTGAAGTCTTCTGTAAAAGTCAATTGGCTTTATGGCTTCTTTCACAAGAAATTTTAACACAAGTCCTGGTTTGACTTAAACGCCCCTCATAGTTACATTACTAGACACGCCCTTTCCTTGATGTAATGTTTACAGTATGATTGATCACCTGGGATTCATATATATATAGAGACACACTCACCAGGATGTCCAGGCAGGCGGCTTTCAGCAGAGTGATCTGGTCAGCGATAGTCAGTCCGGTGAAACCCGGCACGCGTTTGGCAAACTCCACGATCTTGATAATGCACTTGGTGGCCAGCTCACTGAACTTATCCCACAGACCCAGATCCAGACGCACACGGTGGTCAGCACTCGAGTTCTACGGTGTACACACAAGCACAGAAACACACACACACACACGCACACAGTTTGTTTTTTTATTGGACTCAAAATAATGATCTCCATAACCTACATACTCCTGAGACAATCCAATCAATATCCATTGATCCAAGAAAAATACACATGTAGCATAACATAAACTAAATGTACGAGGGTGAGTCAAAGTGTATCCGCTGCAGAACTCTGGCTGTAGAATTCATTTTAATTAAATTTTAGAAAAGATGGAATACATAATTTTTCCACATATCCTCCTTGCTTTTCAATACACTTTGTCCAAGCGTTCGTATTTCCTCATTTAAGAAAACGTTTAAGGCCGAGCTGTGAGCCATGAATACACCGCTGTCTTCACTTCTTCATCAGAAGTGAATCTTCGTCCTCGTAGGGCTGCTTTCAGGAGACCAGACAAGTGAAAGTACGATGGAGCGAGATCTGGGTGCTTTAACTCCTTTTGAACTTTTTCTCATTTGGCGATTGAGGATGTTTCCGTTCCATACTCAGACGTTTACTCTCAGACTTGTAGTGATGAATCCATGTCACGTCACCAGTAACGATTCTCTTTAAAAAACTTTCCTTAAAGTATCAGTCCAAATTTGTTAGCCTCTGTTTATGCTCTTCTGTGAGTTGCTTCGGCACCAGGTACTCCCTCAGACCACAAAAAATTAATCATTGCACTCTTCTTTCGTGCAAATCACGAGTAGGGTGTCCATTTTTGCTCGCACTGCAGTTACAAAAGCACCGATGTACCACGTTCACACCTGTACACCAAGACGCTGATCAGAACAAACAGTCGTTTTAACATAAATGCAGTGCGGTTAATTTTTGACTCACCCTCGTATTTTGGACACAGCTGTTTAAATATATTCCGTTATCCACATTTTTCCCCCTCCGAACCACGTGACGCCAGCCGATCGCATTTTTTCGAACTGCTAGCTCACGCACCAGTAGCGTGGCGTGACACACTCGGAGGACAGCGCTATCCGCTCCCTCCGCTTGCGTGAGCTCACAGACGCCCCTGGAGGCCCCCGCTATCCACATTTTTAAACCAAGTCACACTCATATTTGGTTTAGAATCCCATAACAAACAGAATATTTGAATTATTGAGTGCTCTCCAGAGATCTTTAACATCACCATGTACAGTATATAAAAAAATGGATGAACGGCGGGGGGGGGGGGGGGGAAATAGTTCGGCCGTGGATCAACACCTATAAAAAACCTATACTGAATACATTCGAAAGCTAACTATCCATTCATACGCCATGGAATGTATGCAAACATGGACCGTTGCTGTAGCAACTATGGTGACAGAAAAAAAAATCTGATTGAAGATTTATATTTTATCTTTCCGCAGTATGGTCCCGAGCTCAGGTTACGGTCTGTTTTGACATTGTCCCCATGTCCAAAGTGAGTTGCCTCTCACTTTTAAGTGATAAACAAGTACGTATTTAAAAAAAAATGCTAATAACTAGAATGTCATTCGAAAAACAAATCAAGTAGAATAAAATTTCTGGTCAGTGCATAATTGCATTTGAGGTTTCAGTACCGATCCTAAATGTAGAAAATATTCGTAAACAATATTATTCGGCTAGGTTTCTCCAAACTTTTTGACTGTTGCTGTATATAAACTTCAGAGCACAGCTGTAGAGAGAAAAGGTTCTGACAAAGCTGTCAGGAGAAGAACTGAAAGGCTCTAATGAAGTGTGTGTGTATGTGTGTGTGTGTGTGTGTGAGAGAGAGCGTGTGCGCGCGCGTGTGCGTTTGTTTACTCCGGCAGGCACAGAGCTGCGCGGAGATTGAAGCCCACATATTGAAGATACTGATAGAGCTGTGACAGCGAGACAGAGGGGGAGATACGGTAGGGTGGGAGGCTTTTACACACAAAAACTCACAGACGGGATCTACAGGGATGTGGAGAGACACACACACACAATTATTCAAGGAGGGGACTGGATGGGGATCGGGCTGAGTGAAGGAAGGAGAGACGGAGGGCAGATTAGGGACAGTCAGGGACGTCCGCTTTATCCTGGTCAGGCTCAGAGTGTCTCTTGAGTGCATTGCCGAGCTGCATGTTGTTGGACATTGAAGAGGAACCAGAGGAGAGTGACATAGACATGACGGGATCATGTTACACTCCTCAGGGTCAAACCAAGCCACGACTCTACATGGTTTGTCACCATGACAACCATACTCTTTCTCTCCTGTAATACATTATAGAGACATTAAAAAGCCAGTTAATGTGTTTAGTCTCATCACATTGTGTAGGTGTGTGTGTGTGTGTGTGTGTGTGTGTGTGTGTGTGTGTGTGTGTGTGTGTGTGGAAATGCTCCTACTTTCTCTATTAAACATACCTATTGTTTTTTTATTGTTGATTTATCATGCGACTTCACCAAGTGTTTAAGTGATCTCCCTTCATGATCACGTTTCTTCCACAAAGTTGATGGTTCAGTACTATCCTCTCAGGTCTTAATAAGCTGTTCTAAAGGATTCTTTTAAATATCCTTAGTTGTTTTCTTTGCTTGACGCAGCCCACTAATTTGACCCTTCTGAAATACAGTGGAACCTTGGATTACGAGCATAATTCGTTCCGGAAGTGAGCTCGTATTCCAAAACACTTGTAAACCAAAGCAAATTTTCCCATAGGAAATAATAAAAATTCAAATTATCCATTCCACAGCCCAAAAAAAGAAATACATAAAAATAATTAACACAAAATATAAAGTAAAAATAAAACAAATTAACCTGCACTTTACCTTTAAAAATAAATCCCGACAGATAAGTGTTTCCATTTATGCGCGCAGGCACTGCGGAGTGTGTGTGTTATGTGTGTGCGCACACATAATTTGACACCGTGCCGGTTTACACACACACTCTCTCTCTCTCTCTTGCCTTTAGTGTCTGTGTGTGTGTGTTCACATTGTTATAGTAAACAGTACACGCGTGCGTGTTGATTATACCAGTAAAAGACGCGCACTAAGACCCAGCAGAGGAGACGATTACCCACAATCCGCAGCGCAAGAGAGAGAATCACTGTGATCACGTGACGCTCGGCGTCAAAACAGGAAGCGCATGCGTGATACATGATACTCAGTACTCTTAAACCAAGACTTGTTTGTTTTCCAAGTCAAAATTTATTAAAAATCTTTGCTCATCTTGCGGAACACTCGTAAACCACGTTACTCGTAATCCGAGGTTACACTGTAGTGACTTTTTTTTTTTTCCCCTTTGTTTCAAAATGTGCTTGGACTCCGCTGATCGAGTCAAGTTTATTGAGAATGTTCCAGCATAACCAATTATAAAACATTTTTGTGCTTTGGTACTTCTTGTCCTTGCTGAAAAAAAAAAAAAGCAATGATATTTGAAACTGAGAAAAAAATCTGCTACAACTTTTACTCAAAAATGAAATTTCATTGTGGTCCTGTTTTTTCTATAGAGTATAAAGATTTCACATACATTTCCAAAGAATGCGAAAGAAAAGAAGAAACCTACAGGCTCAAAGGAAAACAGAGACAGTCAGGGTAAAAGTGCTACATTAAGTGCGGCTATATTATCCATGAGCAGGAGCGAGACGTGGCACTGCGGCGCGCTCTGCTCCACCCGCAATCTGCTCATTAAGGCCATGGGCCGAGCAGCTGAAGCCAATTTGTTTGTTTTCCAACAGTTTACATTAAATAGCTCATCTGTTCCGGCTCAGTGAGCTCCGGCACCAGTTAGACAGCCTGGGTCCAAATAGCAAGGACACAGCGAGCAAGCGAGAGCAAGAGAGAGAGAGAGAGAGAGAGAGAGAGAGAGAGAGAGAGATTGGATTTAGACTGTGTCCTTTGTGCTACTGATGCAAAATCCAAAGCAATAAAAGATCAGAGCGCCCTGTGTCCGTCAGTCCAGAGAAGTGCTTCAAACTGTGAAAAGCAGCATTTGTCACGCTTTTATTCAAAAGTGCAGCATTTCATGTAGGAGAATGTGGTTTCAAGTAAAAAAGACTCTTTTCTAACGCTGTGCTGTACTGTAAAAATACTGTATATATATATACAGGGAGTGCAGAATTATTAGGCAAGTTGTATTTTTGAGGAATAATTTTATTATTGAACAACAACCATGTTC
>JAQQZT010000021.1:10049028-10061445 GCA_030068275.1 Clarias platycephalus
ATATATATATCTTAAAGAATTTAAAACATGGATTTAGTTTGAAGCCACCCATATTCCCAGAGTGTACAACAATATTGGAACAGGTGCTTCTGGTTGGCCAGGTGTGTCATTAACCTTTAAATTTATATAAAATCAGAGGGCTGACTGTGGGAGAAGGGGAAGAGACTGTATGAATCAGCTGTACTTGTGCATTTTCTAATAAAATCAAATCTGCATTAAATACATAAGTATTGTATATATTGTATAAGTAAGTAAGTATTTGGACAGCAATACAATAAAAAAAAAAAAAAAACTTTCCCCCTGTGCATCATCTGAAAGGAACCAATCTAGGGGTGATTTAATTCAAGGGGAGTTTATATATAGTGCATTTACTATAAATTAATAAGAGCCATTTTCACAGCTTCAAAAGTATGTACACGAACTTACTCATAAATATAGGAATTATAGTGAATGACTGTCTTAAGTCTGGAACCCATGGACATTGAAAAATGTTGAGTTTCCTCCCTTGAGGTGCTTTGCCAGGCCTTTGGAATAACTATGTATTTAAATAGATGTTATTCTTAAATGGTTAATAAGATGTAGGTCTTGGGTCTGTGTGTCTGGGGTTGTTGTATGCTGTGCTTGCTGTGCTTGCTGGGTTTTCTCCAGGTACTCCAGTTTCCCCCTCACAGTCCAAAGGATAACTGGGGTTTCCTAGTTGCTCGTAATTTGTGAGTGTCTGCAATTGCTCCAGGCCTCCCGTGACTCTGTACAGGATAAGCAGTACAGTGGAACCTTGGATTACAAACATAATTCGTTCCGGAAGCAGGTTCGTATTTCAAAATACTCGTAAACCAAAGCAGATTTTCCCATAAGAAATAATGAAAACTCAAATTATTCATTCTACAGCCAAAAAAAATAAATCCATAAAAATAATTAATAAAACAAATAAACCTGCACTTTACCTTAAAAAAAAAAAAAAAGTAAAAATAAATCGTATAAAAAACAGGACTGCCATGAAATTAAATTTTTGAGTAAAAGTTGTAGCAGGTTTTTTCTCATATACTTTTTCTCAAATACCATTGCTTTTTCTTTCAGCAAGAGCAAAAAGTACCAAAGCACAAAAATGTTTTATAACTGGTTATGCTGGTTAACATTCTCGATAAACTTGACTCGAAACGTTTTATTACAACTATGCTAGCAAACCGCGTTACTCGCAATCCGAGGTTCCACTGTATAGTGAATAAGCTCTGGCTTATTCTGGCGAAAGAGTATTTTTGTCATTCAATTTTGACTTCGGCTTCCTTTAATTATCTAGAGATTCCTACAGAACTTGACTGGTGTCAAACTGTGGCAGATACAAAAGATTGGACATGATTTAGAAAGACACACCACAATAGGTACAGTATAAGGTCAATTCACAGTGAATGTGAAACAAAAACCAAGCCAGTAAGTTATTAACCTAAGCGATTGGAAGAATTTGTAGCCTATCCATCTAAGCTAGCATTGATAAGTGATTTCAGGACAGCAGTCGTTGTTGTAGGGGAAATTATGTTGCTGATGAACTCCACTATGGGAAAAACCAGAGTACTGGAGGGAAACATTAAAGCTCTGGGAGAACATGCAAACTACAGTCGCACAGAACTGAAGCATGATTTGAACCCCTGACCCTGTCAGGTATGAGGCAACAGTTCTAACCACTAAGCCACCATGCCCACCTAGCCTATGTATGAAATACGAAGGCTATTTCTGTACACAATACAAGAATAGGTGCATCAGCATGCACTAACACTAACACTTTGTGTGCTCATACCCTCTGTAAGGATTGAGCCTGTGCTGTGTGCATTACTCATGAGATGTTCTTAGTTCCACACTGAAGCCATGACTGATGCACACTGGAGGCATCTTCATCACTGGTATTGACAACAGACACCTAATTAAGTTCTTGAACATCAAGTAGCTTGTCACACTGCCTTCAAATGTAACGTTAATCAGCCTCCTTCGCACTGCAAACGTTCAAACAGGCTCTGCGAGGAACTGTCTAATCTTAATTCACTGCTATTGATTTTCACTGATTATCCGAAGTGTTTTATTTGCAGATACTAAACTAAAAAGGCTCGGAGCGAAAAACAAACTGTACGAAGAAAGGAGGAATGCGAGTTATTGAATAACTTGCAGGGATTTGCTAAAGACAGCACTCACAATTGAGCACTGTGTATTATAGTAGGATTTAGAATGGAGTATGTACCATCGATTACCACTGTTCCTGCTGCGGTAAGTGTTATCGCGTAAGACCCGTATCAAACAGGGTTGAGCCCTTTTGATTTGACCCTTCTCAGTGTAGAGATGACATCTCATCAGCATGATTTACAAATACCACAACGTCAAGCCACGCAAGTGTTCAGCCATATAGGCTTTTAGATATAGTCCCAACTTGGCGGTATAAAAACCTCCACACATGTTATTTCCTTGTTTGGCCATAACATGATTAGTGAGGTCAGACGCTGATGTTGGTTGAGGAGACCTGGGGTGCAGCAGGTTTTTCAAATTATCTCAAGGGTATTCACTGGGGTCGAGGTCAGGGCAGTTCTTCCACTCTTCCACTCCAGCCTTGGAAAACCATGTCTCAATCAGGGTCATTATGATGCTGGTACAAGTTTGGACATTTTAGTTCAATTCTAATCATCATATAAAGTTTTTTGGTGTGTCCATGTGTATAAAATTTTCTTTATGCTCGACGATTCATTTCATACTGAAATGCTGCATTTTTGTCCGTTTAAAATGTTATGATTGATTGCAAAAGCTGGCATACCCTTAGAACAAGTCGAAATATTTTTTTTAGACAAAGAGACCCTGATTAAAAGTATTGCAAGTGTAAAAGATGCAAACGTTTGACACTCCACAACAAAAAAGAGCTGATTTCCTTACAAAGGATTATGTCTTTCATATATGCAGAATAGCATGTTTTGCATGTTTGCTTTAATTAATGCACAATTTGTTATATTTCTACCTAAAGGTATAAAATACAGGGATGTGGAAATGCACATAAATTAGTTTTGCACCCATAGTGCAATTTAATTAGCCTGAACAATCAAATTAAATGTAGAAAGTACACCCAAAAGGCAGGTATTAAATTTGTAAAAGGCTATTCCTAAAAGTTAAAACAATTAAAATTACCATTTAATTAGTTAATAATGGGAAAATTTAAATGATACTAAAGTTAATCAAAATGATGCCTTAAAAATAAATAAATGATGACTTATCTTCCTACAGTTGAGCTGTTTCATATTAGATTGCTGCCGATGCCAACAGCATTTAAACATTAAAATAATATGAACTAATTTCTACATTGTCATTTTTCTTGCACATATTTCATCAGTTTTTTGATGGATGTACTCGATACACCCACATTTCACTTCAAACAATTATTAACTTCTTGAACTGAGGCTCATTGTTCTTGTTTCCTGTTCAACTCTTCAACTTTGGATTTCTCTTTTGAGCTTAAACATAAATTGTAGGAATGACGGAGAACACTCACTTATTTAGATTAAAATAATCCTTGAGTGAGAGCCCCATAAATGAAATATATTTTACATTTGATGCATTCCATCCCATTGTGATTTGCTGTGTGTGTGTGTGTGTGTGTGTGTGTGTGTGTGTGTGTGTAAGAGGTGAATTCTCACCGTGGTGTATTTGCCCAGTTGGCAGAGGGATGGGAATGTCTCCTGGTGAGCCCTCCGGATCTTTTCAATGATGGCCTCTAGCTCAGCCGTGAGCTCGTAGGTTTCCGTCAGCTCCGGCTTCGGACTTTCTTTCTTCTTTTTATTTCTGTCGTTCCGCACAGCTGCAAAATAAATCGGGGATAGATGATCAGGGGGCCTATACAGTATCATTATCCTTAGTTTCTGTTAAGGATGATCTAATTTGAATTAACATAATCAGCACCTCTTAGTTCCTTTATCATTTTAACCAATTGGACTTTAATTTAGTACAAACACACACACAAAAAAAACAACAATAAATCAAGGCGTCACCGTGCAAATTAAAATAGAATACAATTTAATGTAAATTATGTAAAACATCATCACATTATAGCAATAACATACATTTTGGGACAAGTCAGCCTACATAACCATTGATTATTGATTTCTTAAAATATGATACCTTACAAGCAGAAAAATGCCTTTTTTGTTACAAAACCCCCCCTCCCCCCCCTAGAAATCTTCAATCTTCCTGAAATGAAACTGTCAATGCAGGTGCCCCTGTGTGTCATCACTGTGTCCAAGCTTATTAGAGATCATAAGAGACAAAGCCTTGGAAATCTCCATAACCACGAGGTCAATGAAAACACACCACGGTTTATTTACAAGAGCTGAACAAAAGGAGGTCAATGAAAGGAGATTTCAGACTCGCTTATCTAACGGAGGGTCACTCAGACGTGATGGACGTTAAGTCTTCCATCAAGGCCTTGAGGCTTTAACTTCTCATTGGCATGGCTCTCGCAGGGACCAATGGAGCAAGAGAGTGAATCTCTCACCTTCTGTATTAGTCATGCAGACAGCCTTCCCATGATTAATACAGACGAGGCTTATGAAGCCGGACAAGCTATACGACATCATTAAGCGGAGAACACCAGGTGCTGTGCAGGGGGGCGTCTGGGGACCATCCGATTTCATTAAGCCTTGGAGGAGATGCAGGAGAAGAGATGTGGTACTCTGAACCAGAGATCAGTGGAAGCTCGGAAAAAAAATATTACTCAACCATGCATGTCTTAGGAAATTCAAAGGGCCGCTGCAATTCCCCAATGATCTCAGAGAAAATAGAATTGACTCACAGAGGCTTCCCCATGCACCTGCCCTAAGGTTCCAACACGATCATTAATATTTATACAGCAAATGCATTTACGTGTGGACACAAATTTGGACGAAGGCATGTATACTCAGAGGAGCTAGCACGGCTAACAAGAATAACGTAGCAGACAGAGGGAGAAACGTCTGGTGTGATTGCGATTTTATAATAAGCAGCTTCTCCATTTTCTTTTCATCAAACAACGAAGTAATTCTTATGCTTTCTAATGACTGACAAGATATGGTGTTGTAAACTCCAGAAGTCTTTTACATTCCATGTTTTCTACGGTTTTGTTTTTACCCCTTTAACATCCTCAATAAACAAAACAGTGTTAGAAAATCTCTTTTTTTTTTCCTTGCCGCAAAAAGACCAAATATAGTCCTCTTCCAAATGGTTGAGATGTTACTTCATGGTAAAAGCCACTTCAAAGCTCAGCATATTTACGAATAAACAAGCAAAATACTTTGTGTTGTGGTGCAACAGAAAAAAAAAATGTTACAGCCACTTTATTTCTCTTTGTATGGTATAAATCACTTCAAAAGACACACTATTTAAAGACAGCAGCATCTAGTGATTTTTTTATAGCATAGAATACCACAACCAAACGGTATAAATGGCTCAATCAGGTTAAAGAAAACATTTTTCAATGGTTTAAATTTTCCATACCAAAAAGTTGAGTAGATCATTAAAGAGTTGAGGTATACAGTAGTTTCAGACCCAACTACAGAAAAGGGTAGTTTTCAGACGCCTCCTTAGCAAGGCCTAAAAAAACCATATATACCTTGGTTAAACCAATATCAGCAACACTGTAGTTATGATTTATATTTGCATGGCCTTATTACGTTTATTCTACCTTCAGGGATGTTACACAACTGAATAAATACTCGAAAACAAGGCAAGTCTGTGCGGTTATTAAGTTCCACAAATCCACACCATTACTTGCTTTGATTTACTCACTCCTAAGGGGTATAAAAAATATTTTTACGAGAACTTACTTTATCCCTTTGAACTTTTTTTTTTCCTCAACATAATCTGCAGAAAGGTGACCGGGACTGTAGAGGATGGATGCTCAAAACAAGGATGCCCCAGCACACAGTAGTTTACTTTACATGCATAATGAATGAACCCCCCCCTGCTGGTCTGTCTTGGCTGGCTTCTCAGCTAATTACTCGCCTTGGTGACATCAGTTCCACATTTCTACACACCTTAGACTTAACCTGTTTCTCTTATACTTTATAACACACTCTATGATAAAAAAAAAAAAAGTCAACACGGTATACAAACATTTCCATGTGACATTTTTTTGATGTGGACACTCATCATTCAGCATCACCTGCTCACTGCTTTCTCAATGGTTCATGTCTTAAGTTAGAAGCTTTTTTATGCTTGTATGATTCATAGGTTACTGTGTGGTTTAACAAACAAAAAAGATTCTTTAAAACTGTTCCGGTACAGGGACTCGACTGTAAACGAGAGACAAAAACTTGAAAGGAACGAACCAAAAAAACCCAGTTCAAGTTCTGTGCAGTTCTGAATCTGGTCAACAGAATACACACTCGTGTCTTATATTTTGCATTCCAATTCGTATTTGGAAATATTTTAGTTTTTTATACAGTACTGTGCAAGACTTTTGTCTTGAGCCACCCCTCATTTCTTCATATTTTGCTTCCAAAAGGCCAAACTTTCTTCTATTTGAATCTTAAAGAAGAGTTCTCCAGGCTTCCTTGGGGATTTTTTTAATTCTCATTTCTGGCAAGTTTTTGTCTCAGTTTTCAGTCAAATCCCTGTACCGGACCAGTTTCAAAGAATGTTTTTTTGTGTGCTAAACCTCACAGTGACCTATAAATCATTCAAGCATCAAAAAACATCTACCTGAAGGCATGAACCAGTGAGTAACCAGTGAGCAGGTGATGCTGAATACTGAGTGGTTGGACCGGACGAGAGGGGAAATGAGGTTGCTGCTGAGGTTGTTTCTTAAACAGCCGGTTTTTAAAAATTGGATCTTGAGGCACTTTGCAGCCTGTCGCAGTAAAACATTTGTCACTTAAATAGAAAGAAAAGCACACATGCATGTGGAACCTTTCCAATACTATCAATTGTATGTATTGTAGATATGGTTTTCTATTCCAAGTTCTCCAGTTTATTCTGTTTAAAATCACCCACAACACACCCACAATCAACACATGAATCTTATCAGACTGCACACACAATTTAGCACAAATTTACCTAAATCAGGGCTACAATCTCCTAAATAAGACCTAACTCTATCTCTGGAACTTTTTCCAACATTTTTTTGTTTGTTTCTCGTTTAATTTGTATTTTATACACTAATATTAGATAGTGTTCCTGTGTAGTGTAATTTTATGCAAATTTCACCCTTTCATGTTTCGTTCACTAATACGAATTTTACTAATTATTACAATCCAAAAAAGCATGCTAGTTTTAGAACAAATGAGACAATTATTCATTTATATATTTAAAGTATTAAACTCCTCCATCACGTAGGCTTTGGGCACCGGCAAAACCAAATTATTTGGGATTTCGGCTGTTACCTTCTAAAGGGTTCATGGTTCCTGCATAATTGGAAACACTGTCTAATTAAAGCCTGAAGACCGAGCAGCCTTACAATCATAAATCTACTTAGCAAAAAAAAAAAAAAATTATTAAAGTGGAGTATTTTAATTGACACTGGTAACAACAATATGCAAAATTGTATATAATTTGTTTGTCTAGCTAAACCGGTTTTATCGCTTGATGTGAAAAACAGATAAATAAGTAAAGAGGGTAAGCAACGACATAAAGGAGGGCTTTGTGTTTTCAGATGGTGGGTAGATCAGAGTTGGCATGTACGGTCCACAGATCAGTGGTAGCCTTGCTCTATTTGCTGTAGTTGAAAAAGGCCTCACGAGTCTCTGATCACAGCCACTAACACACAGAAACACAACAGCAGGCGCACTCTGATGTTTGTTAGGATCAATGCAGCAAAGCATTCAGGCCTCCAGGAAAAAAAAGAAAAAAGACAAATGCAGACAAAACACATTGAAGAAGATGGAGAGCAGAGAAAGCAAGAGAGCCACAAGACAATGCAATTACACTCGGTATATGTAGGACATACAGACAGTATCCTACATCATGGCCTGTTTTAAACCATAAGCACTTTGTCTAAGTTAATGTACCTTATGCATTAAAGAACAGAATTCTTTCTGCTCCTCAGTCCAAGAATGGATTTAGGGGCTTTGCTCTTTACGTGGTTGAGCCATTGGGCAGCACGCTTCAGAGATTACAGCGTGATAGGGATCTAACAGACTGACTTAACAGCCACTTGAAGCTGACGCGTTTACAGCAGCAGGTGTCAGTGTGGTAAATGCCACTATCAGTAGCACAGAGGCTCTCCTAATCCTACGCATGATCTGATCACAACATGCCCTGGACACTTGAGTCTGAACAGCGGCTCTAGATTTTTTGTATATGCAATGCATCAACTGTATACTGTTTCATTAAACCAAATTCACACCGAACTGAAAAGGGGACGGGAAGAAAATCTCACATCTCACAATTTACAGACCCAAAAGCTTCTAGAGTTTATAGAGAATTATGCGAAAAAAATAAGAAGCACCCAGTGAGCTGAGAACAAAGAAGAGAATGCGAGGAATGCCCACTCTTTCCAACCACGATGAACAGGAAAACATCTCAAAAGGCACAGCGTGGTGAACCCCTGGACAAACGCATTACAAAAGCACAATCGGTTCCACTTTTATCAGCCGTTAACGAGGTTCTTGAACGTGTATTCCTCACGTTAACTTCACACACTACACACCTCAACCTTCAGCAAAAACAGTTGTGCTCATTAAGGCATAAATAAAAGACCAAAGTGGTTTTCAAAGTCTAATTAAGAGCCTTCAATAATGCTTAAAGTGCTCTAAATGGTAGACTAGTCACGCAGTGTTTCTTGTATTTCTTCCAAGTGTTCTTCTTTCTTCTGTTGCTATGATCATTCTGACATTTACAAACATGAACAGAGACCCTGATTTAGCATTTGACTGCTCGAACAAACTTGAGAACGCGCAAGACCGCGCAAAACTGATTTACTAACAGGGTCTACAAAGGGTTTGCGTGTCAGAACAGCACGTCTTCCGTGATGCGTGCTTGCTGGGAACACCAACTGTTTGAGCAGATTAGTACATCCAAAGGCCAGGTATTCAATTTGCAAAGAGTGTCTGTGTTATATCGATTAGTATGCCTTTGTGTCTTGAAATAAATGGAATTTTAATAAATAATTATTCGATTTTATTTCACTTCATTCACAATTAATTTGGTAACTAAAGGCGTTTGTGTTTACATTCATTTTGTATTTCAAACAGTTTTGTCCTTATGTCATTGCTACAGATAAGGATTAGGATCTAAAAGAAATGAGTAAAAAATTCTCTCAGAATTCAGACTTTAATCTTCTGAGATTAATGTCAGAATTCTGGGATTTAAGTCAGATTTCTGACCAAAAAAAAATTCTGAATTCAAAAATCAGTATTCCAAGCAAATAAAGTCAGAAAGAATTCTGAGATTAAAGTCAGTACTGTAAGAAAAAATATGAATTCTGAGATTAAAATAAGAATTCTGAGGGGGAAAAACTAGTCACAGATAAATTTTATACAAAACAAAAAGAACACAAATTTGCAAATGTCTTATATTATTATATAATATTTATATAATATGCTGTACCAATTTTGTTCTATATGTTTATCATGTTTCCATAATTATGTACAAAATCATTCAGTATTTCCATATATAACTTAAAAATGAATAAATAAATAACATTACAGGAGAATATATACATGGCTGTAAAGAAAAAAAATATAGTACAAGACAGACCAGTTTTCTGATGGAAACAAAAAATCTAATGTACGCTCCTGGGATTTGCATAAAAATAGAAAGCAGCGAGTGTGACAAAGTTACCAAAATAACTCATATTCTCCAGCAAGCTCAGTAAAACCCAACAGCTGTTTTACTTATAGTACTGTGTAAAAGTCCTGGACACATACAAATATATGGCATAAGCTAAAGATGCTTTTGAAAACATTTCTGCATAAAAGAAACTTCTCTAAAGAGCAATAAAGAGTAATAAAATAAACAGTCCACATTTTGGAGTGAAAACTCATTGTTTAAAATCAGGAGTTTTAGACACAATTGTACAGTTTTATAAAAATAAAAAAAAAACAGCTGTTAGGTTTTACTGAGCTTGCTGGAGAATATGAGTTCTTCTGGTAACTTTGTCCCACTCACATCATGTAAGCGTGTTTTTTCATGCTCACGCTCTGATAAATCTTCCCTATCACGAGCAAATGTGATTCAGAGTAGACTATTCTGTTTTTTACCCATTAAGCTCCTACACAGTTTAACAGCCAAAACTCTCTTTCTTCACACAAAGCACGGAACACTATTAAATAAATGACATTTAATACTCTTCCCTGCATGAGGAAATAAATCCAGCTGAGGATCCTACCTGTGGGAGTGTCTCTCTCTCTCCCTCTCTCAGACAAAATGTACTCGTAATGTGTCTTTTCTTTCTGCTCAATCTAGCAGCTATTATCAGCTTAATCGGCTCTTTTATTGAGCAGTACTTAACACGTACAAATAAAAAGCTGGGGATGTGAGAAGGGGCTCAGGGGCTTTGTTTTCTATTTCCGATACACTCTTGAAGAAATTATTCGGTATATGGAGAACACTTCAATGTGACAAGGTGAGAAACGGATCTAGTCGCTGTATTCCTCTCTGTTTGACAATATTTCTTATTAATACAGTACTATCTATATTATCTAGTAATAGTACTGTAGATAATGTGCTGTATGTGCCTTTTTCATGATTTCTTCAAGTCCAAAAGTCTAATCGGTTGATGATTAACGATTTGATGCAACTCAACTACTGTACCACAACTACCGCTGAACAATAGAAAATGTTGCAGTTATGGTTGAGCTATTGCTGTTTAAGTTTTGTGTGTGAGTATATATATATATTGAATATAGTTTGAGATATATATATATATATATACACATATATATATACATATATATATACATGCTGAATAATGTCTTGAACTTAACCTGGTTTAGGTAGGCTTTTCTAAAACAATCCACAAATGCCCCATGGTCTTTAAACAGTATGCCATTTCAAATGTTTTACAGCCTACCATGAGAAATAAAGTAGTCACGATGCCCAAAAAACATCTGTGCAGTTTCACCACAAAAAATGTTAGCATTTTATATGACACCTATTTTTAATTCTGCTTTTACCACAAAGGGCCATCTCAACCATTCGGAAGAGGCAGATTCTGGGGTATATGTATTATTAGTGACTCAAAGACATCTTTTCATTTCTTTTTTCATTATGAGGTTGAAGAGTTAAAGTATGACATGCATTTTTATTCACTAATAGCTACATTTAATGTTTTGTAATATTCATGAAACGAGTTATTTCCTGTTCCACTTATGTTACAAAGCTTTCCTCACAAGACTTTTTTTTTTTTAATAGGTACAAAGGACAAAAATGCAGCTTGTCAATTTACAATGAAACTAAATCACAATTTCCTCTCTCCTGCAGAAAAGTGACAGCTACATATTTTTCTAGGAGTGCTATAAAGCTGTGATAGTGCAAGCTACTTGAAAAATTATAAATATATTTTTCAAATCTAAAAATGTACTTACACATATAGATTCAGGGGCAAGTTGTTTGACCTGATACTATAATGCATTCGAACAAGAGCGTTAATATAAACCTGCGATTTGTCTTGTAATTAAACTAAAGTCAGAGCTGCTGTTATAGAAAATTCATCAAAATCTTCGGACTAATCAGATCTAAAAATTTAACACTACTGCGGTAAAAATGCTATTTAATAATTGTGTTCATTAAATAGGCATAATCTTATTTTTTTAAACAACATTATCTGATAAAGTTGTCCAGACTCAGTACTACACAATTATACTAATTAGGTTTAGTACGTTTTTGTGAACGAAATCAAATCCTTTCTTCTCTGTATCTTTCTAAACATATGTTTTAGAAGCTATAACAATCTTCAAGTATTTGTTTTATTCATTTATACGATGCCTTTTAATGACCCACCAGCCATCCCTGTTTGAGTTTTCTGCCTTGATCTCTAGGCATGTGTGTATAAGAGAGAGAGAGAGATGGTTATGTTAACGGCATGCTTCGATGATGTTCCCGTCCAGGCTGGCCATCTGTGCAGCAAGCGACCCTCTATCGCAACAGATGCCCCGGGAAATAAACACAATATTTCTCCCCTGCTCTTGACACAAATACACACTGGCAGTGAAGTGGTGACAGACTGTGCAGAAGCGTGTCAGGGCCATGGATATCATTCCTGCGCAGAGTGAATGTGGGGTAGGGGGAGGCGAAACAGGACAGAAGAATGACTGGTGAATGTTCATGAGGAGAGAAGCACCAGGACAACCAGGCCCGAGCCATTTTCCCTCCTGGGATCTAAATACGGCCAGCTGCAGTCTGCATTTTTCCCCCCCTCGGGGGGGGGGGGGGGGGGGGGGGGGGGGGGGGGGGGGGGGGGGGGGGGGGGGGGGGGGGGGG
>JAQQZT010000021.1:10061545-10079311 GCA_030068275.1 Clarias platycephalus
AAAGATCTGAAAAAACTGAGATAGCATAAACAAGAGCGAGAAAGAGAGAGAGAGAGAGAGAGAGAGAGAGAGAGAGAGAGAGAGAGATGGAGAAATACAGCTACCTTTGTGTCCTAATGATTCTCCAGCATCACCCAGAGGAGTGATTCTCACCAGGTGACTGCCAGATGCTGACATCTTCCTTAAGGCTCCTTGGCCTAAAAATAACATTACCTGTTTTAGCTTTCCTTGAGACGTGCAGTGACACATGGCTAAACTGACAGCATTATTAAGAAATTCCCTTTTTTAAAATGTATTTATTTTTTAAGAGTTTGTCTTGCTTGTCTCTAACTCTTGTATACAGTATATTAGAGTTAAAAAAAAAAAAAAAAAAGGACAACACGGTTTCCATTTCTAAGCTTCCTATTAAAGATTTAGAAAGGATCATTAAAAAAAAAAAGGCTTGAAAATTATATTTCCCTATGATTATATAATTCTTCCGTTTCTTGAAACGGAAACTTGAAATAAAAAAAGAATATTATATTGAATAAAATATTATGACCTAACCTTTCATAAATATACTGTATGAGCATGTGCATACATATACTGTAGTGTGTAAAGCAATATACTGTGTGTGATGGCTTGGAAAAATCCATTGCATGTCTTTGTTGAACAAATCAAGGAAAATTATGTTAAAAAAAAAATTCAGTAGTGTACGTATAACTAATTTGACACCTCAACTTTAATAAAACACAAATTAATACTTTACACAATGTGATTTTTCTTAATTTACCTAGTCTATCTTCTTGCAAAAATTATGATGGGTAAAGAACCAGTTTACCAGTTTACCTTTCTTCATACAGTGAATGTCATGATTAGATCAGGTACGGTAGATGGACAGATAAGTGCCATAATGAAATAGTCCTAAGATTAACTGATTTAATTTGCGATCAAACATCAGCACATTCTGTCTGTTCTTTTTTTTTGATGTTCATCAGATTTGAAACTGATGCATGTGATTAAGTATTTAAAATTAAAACAAACTGGTTTAGTAAAGTATATAGAGTAAAAAAATATAGTTACATTTCACTTCCATCGTGAAGAGTTTTCACAGACTGACAAGCTACGTTCATGTCAAACTGGGACTTTTGATTGTGCAGAATAACAGAACACAGTTATAAGAGTGAAAAACTCCCTTTATTTCTCTATATGACCCCCTGCTACACTAATGCATTAATCCCAGCGTTTCACTAGTGCTTGGATACCATCAAGGTTAAAAGTTGTCTCAGTATGCCAGAGCCATGATCGGACTGCCTGCTTCACGGCCTCCCAGGAACTCCTTTAATGGCCCGAACATGTGGAAATGGCTTGGAGCGAGGTCAGGGCTGTACGGGGGATGTGACAACAACTCTCAGCTGAGTTCCTGTAATGTACACAGACACATGCATCTCTTCCTTAAGTTCGTGACACGATATCCGTCGATTTTCAAGGATTTGGCATTCCACTCGCTGAATGTTCACAGGAACGACTGCAGGCCGCAGCTGATGACTCTGAGCCACCTCGGCATGGATCATCACTCACAGACGTATGGCCTTCTTTAAAACGTTTGCACTATTCAAATGTTTTACTGCGGCTAAGAATCTCATCCCCGTACTGTGCTCGAAGTCTTCTGTAAATGTCAATTGCTTTTATGTATTCATCTGCACTTCGAATCCGAGCACAACTAATCTCGCCATCTATACCTCTTTATTCTGCAATTCAACATGTCTAACAGGTTGCACGGTTTTCTTCTGCTCTTAAGACAACAAGTCCTTGGTTGACTCGAACGCCCCTTGTGCTATAGCTCCAGCTGGAATACTCCTCAGATAAAATCCCTTTATTTCACTCCTCCACCAAATGTGCCACTTCAGTGTCTATGTTGTAGGGATGAACAGGGCCCCCAAAGCGGGCAATCAATCTATTACATTCCAGAATCCCGCTCCCCGGCGACTGGCGACATCCTGAAAACCTTAGCGCGCATCCGCGAACATAAAGGAACGTCTGTAAAAACGAAGTCGCGGGAAGCTTAACCAGGCAGGGGACAGGAAGCCACTCTGTGACTGGAGCTACGCTGAGACCAGATGCCGCAAATTAAACCCAAATACAATGGTGTGAATCGGCGATCTTCTAAAATGCGATTTATGGGAGAACTACTAAACTTGATCAAGTAAATTGTGTGGTTAAAATCCATGTGTGTTATGTGTCTTTGTACGTCTTTTCTAGCAACGGGCTGGGATCCGCCGAGATCTCAACAACGTTGTTGTGTTAAGTGTAGTAGTAACTGATTTGTTTGCCTCACTCTAACAAGTGCAGTCGACGTTCTTCAGCTATAAAGAGCTAACCAGTGTTTTCGGGTTGTTCAGTGTTAAATGCGCTGCTGTTTTACCGACTACCCACATCTGTGTTGACCTAGCATGCCCGTTTAAGCGATACACGTCACCATACTGTAGCAACGACCGTGACCTGAAAACGCTAAACAACCTTTTCCGGAATAACTTTTCAGTGCGCATGCGCGGTCAGCCAGCGCCATTTTTAATCTAATGTAAACAAAGCCTAGCGTAGGCTAAGTTAGTTAGTTAGTTAGGCTAGCGCGTTTACATGGTACTGTAGTTTATGTGCATGTAGCATTCATGCTAGTAGCATCGAAGGCTAGCGGTCATCTTTCGGTTGTGAATGCACTGTTCGAAAGTGTTTAAGTAACTTAAACTCTTTTTAAAATTCTAACTTTAACTCACAGTAGTGGGTTCTTTTCCCTCTTTTCACCTAATACATACTCGTTTAGTACTTTGGTGATTAATTATAACTACCCTTAGTACTTAAACGTGCCGTGGTGGTATTTGGATGTAAGAAGCTTTAATTCATTTCATGATTAATTACAGTTTGGCTTCCATCGTGCAGGGACGGGTGGATTGATCTAATTGTAATTACACGTGATCTTGATGGCAGTTCTCAATAGTGAAGTAGCATTATTATCTTGAAACTCATTTTTGTTTTTAGTGTAACTGGTTATTACTTCGGATTTGGGCTCCCTAATTGATAATTGATTAAGTTAATTACAAATAGCTCCTACCAGTCTTAGTGCTAATTAAAGCTCAATAATTAGTTACAACTCATAAATTTCAATTTTCAAAATTTCTTTTTGCAACCAGGTTTCCTCCCTATCCACTAGGTCTTAGCTTTTCTCACTCAGTTTTAAGTTAGTTAAAACCTCATAGGTTTCCCTTCAGTGACCTGCAGTGACGTTTGTCCTCACGCTGAGTTACAGCGGCGTGAGTCACCCGTTCTGATGTAACCTGGGGGTGTAACCGAATATCTTGGTCCTGGTATTGCACTGTGAGCACGCAGCAGGCATCAGGAATCGCGCAACGGAGAAAGAGTCAACAAAGACTAACTGGGCGAAGGCTTGGGGATCCCACCTGGTGGCTATTGATGGGTAGCCCCAGGTTTAGTCCATTAGCTCTCAGGCAGTTAGTCGCTGACGTGCCTTCCCCGAACCTAGCACGGTTGTGCTGAAAGCCGCAGTGTGTTTGAGAGGTTCACTTCAATACGGTGGGATGGATTGTTCGGTAGGACCTTACAGGAGCTCACCTGGTGCGCTCAGGCGGTCGACCTTACCACTGAATCAACCCAGCTCATCACCAAGCCTAGGGTATAAGCACATCAGCCATCCGTTTACCCCAAAATAACTGAAGGCCTTTTTGATACTTAAACCAGTTTGTTGCCTGCTAGAACACCACAACCAAGTGCCCAGGTGCATTGACCCAATAGCGCCCCCCTCTGCCCTCTTGTTAAGCATCCTAACCTTGAAAAGAAAACCCGAACATCATTCTTCTCTTTTTTCCAGCTTCCTCCTCAAACCTGACTACTGCCGCTATTTTAGGATTGCCGCTATTTTACGGTCGCCAACCCTTTCAAAAAATTTTTTGGTTTTATTACTACATATATAAAATAAAACAAAGAAAACTCAATACTGTCATTGTTATTGTTTTTCTCACCCGGAGGAAAGCTAGTAACAAACACAGTCCTGATATCGGGAAATCCCCCATTGAAGTCTGAAACTATCTTTCTTAACTTGCTAGAAGCTCCAACCTTTCCTTACAAAAGGGGGAACATCCTCCTATAGGAAAGTGAAAGCAGGCCATTAATTCTCTAGCCTTACACTGTTTTGTTCTTCTGTTCTGCCTCTGTTCTAACTGTGCCATCTGTGTGTCTTTACTAGTTCCTCGCACCGAGACTCCCAGTGAGGAGCACGACCACCAGAGGAGCGCAGTTGCCAGAGCCACATACAGCCTCAGCCACCCTCGATAGTGCTCACTCACACACCTGTCTGCCTTACTTGAGCTCTGGAGAAAACGAAGGAGCACGATGAGGAACACCAAGGCGCCAGAAAGGAAATCACCAAGCTCGAGAAACCCTGACGGCTAATGCATGGGAGAAAGAACAAAGCAAGACAGGCTACGCCGAGCTCTCAGACAGACTGCAGTATGCCGAACAGCTGCTGCAAAAGGCCAAAGCTGATTTCAAAGACAGAAACAGCCGAATTAGAGCCTTTGAAACCCACCTGGACGAGGCGAGGAATGAGATCAGCCGTTTCAAGCAACAACTGGACTATATTAAAAAGGAGTCTGACAGTGTAAAGGAAGAACTCAAACACGCCTATGAACTCCACCACGACCCGTCAGAAACTCAACGGGCACCCGTCTCAACCCTGCCAAGTAGAACTGAGTCACCCATTCCTCGGGCAACACGCAGCGGAAATGGCGAAGGGGCGATACCGAGACCTTCCTCAGCTCCCTCCGGAGAACCCAACCTCGTGGCAAAACCCCGGGGACCTGCTCCTCCCGTCCACCAAGAAGTGCATGGCTTGGATCTCAAAGACCAGGAATATTGGCAAATTCACGCCACACGTACCAGGAGGCCAGGATGTCCAGGCCTACCTGCAGGACATCGATTTCCATCTGGAATTGGGACCTAATTTTACGGATCTGGATAAACTCTATTTGCTCTCCATCCCTGAAGTACGACGCTTCCTAGACTGGCAGCCTGCTCACACCAAGACTGACTACCAGTTACTCCATGAAGTTCTCATCAAAGAGTTCGCTTACTCTGAGTCAGAACAAGGACTAGTGGCCGCCCTGGAGACAAAACAAGGTCGAAGAGAGTCGACAAATCTACTACAGCCGACTCAGGAGAGCAATGCCGTGATTCACTACCACTGAAGGTGAATCACAGAGGAAGAATGCAAAAATTCTTGTTTCTTTATAAAGAACTGTTGTCTTGGTTGTGTATTTTGAAGTCCAAACATAAGTTACCTTAATTGCTAAATAGTAGACGTTATCATCGATGGCCACGTGAAAAGCAAACTGGTAAGATACACTAAATTGTACTAAACGCTGGACGGGAAGTCGATAAAGTGTACATTATAAATTTTAATTCAGTTTGATAAAATTAACCAGAATCATTAAAGATTCGATTCACCTCTGAACCAGAGCTGAAACCCTACAATGTAAATGAGCCAGTGCTGAGCCACAATGAGGTCACAATAGGAGAAAACAATCTCATAGACTTATTTAATGCTTTAATTTAAATTAACATCTTTATCTTGCTATACATGAGCACTCATAAACTTTTTCGAGTTTCCCAGCAGCACAACAGCTTCACAGCCTCTGCTCATTTATACAGTAGATGGAATAAAGAAAGAAGAGCGGGATGAATGTGTAAGAAATCACCGTCTGGATTGTTCTTTTGTCCCGGAAAAGCGCGCGGCTAAGAATCACCTCTTCTCTCATGGCAAATGGAGCATGAAGTGGACCTGGAGCCATAAACGCTGATGCAATCGACGTGCTCCAATAACGTGTGAAATGCAAAGCACTCCGATGTGTGAGAACAAGGCGACAAAAGCGCCAGGATGCAGACGGCGCAATGATGCATTCACTAGCCCAAGTGCCCTATTTCAAGGGTGCTACAGGAGCAACGGGTGAATCTGCGGTGTCCTGATGTGCCACGATAGTGTTAATCATGTTTTTTTTATTCTTTTTCCAGTTTCCTTTGTGCTGTCTGATGAAGCAGGTTAGGAAAAAAATATTTATTTAATTAAAGGAGCAAGCAAGTGAAGTGGGCTATGCTATGGGTGCATGTAGAAGAACGCATCAGGATCCGAGTGCCAGTGAGTTATCAGTGGAGGATGTAGTGAAAGTGCTTAAAGGCAAAAAATAGGCTCATATCTGAAAGGTATCTACAGTTTTATCTCGCAAATGCCATTTCACCCATTCAGGAAACTGCTGATCTTGATGTTATCTTTACAAAGGGAAATGCTGCAATGGCAATAGTGCCACTCACTTCAGCCTATGCAAATAAAAAAAAGAAGAAAAAAAAAAAAAAAACACTGAATATAGCAAAAAAAAAAAGTTTCCATGCATGGCTATAATTAAAAAGTTTGAGGACCGGGATAGAAAAGACAATACAAAGTGACGAAAGTAAACTCACTCACTCGCCGTCTATACCTCTTTATCCTGTATACAAGGTCGCGGGGCCTAGAGCCTATCCGAGCAGACGTAGGTCATGAACGGGGTGCCAATCCATTGCAGGGCACACACATTCACATGCTCATTTATACACACCAGGCAATTTGGGAACGCCAATGGGGAAACCCACCAAGCACGGGGAGAACATGCCAACTCCAAAAACGCAGATCCAAGGCGGGAATCGAACCCGCAACCTGGAGGTGCAAGGCAACAGCGCTAGAAGGTAAAATATTTGGATAATTGATGATGACTGTGTATGTGGTGCTGTTTTTAAAACATCTGATCTATTTTGTGATATTATTCTCAGATTTCCTATCTGAACTCATCACCCAACATGCATCAATACATTCTGGGACTTACAGTAGACCAGACTTTCGGGAGCTAGTTAGCATAATTTATAACACTCACACTCTTTAGACATTCCGACAGCAAAGCATTTCTGCAGACGGCAGTACTGGCAGCGGTTCCTCGTCACCTTGTTGATAATGCAGTTCTTGTCCCTGTGACACGTGTACACCATGTTCTTCTGGATACTCCGGCGGAAGAAACCCTGAGAGCAAAACAGCAAGAGAGAGAGACAGAAAGAGTATAACCAGGATTAGCATACGCAGTAATGAATATTTTTCTTCTGCACGCCTTCTGTTTATATCATCTGAACTCGAGATGAAAGCTTTGCGCCGAGACGGGGGGATCCCACAGGGTGCCGCAAACAGGGAGCGCGAGTGGGAGGTTTTTACATTCATGTCGGATATGAAGCTTACAGGATAAAGAAACACCTCGTACTTTAACATTAGCGCTGAAAATGGGGGTTTCAATTGCAATCCACACATTTAGAGCAATTATAGGTCTGTTCAAGTCAAACCGGGACTTTTGATTGTGCCGAATAACAGAATACAGTTATAATAAAATCTTCCTTTATTTCTCTATATAATCTATAATGTAATTGTCTCAGCGTGTCACTAGTAGAGGCTTTTCTCAGTACGCCGGAGCCATGATCAGACTGCCTGCTTCACGTCTGAAACGCTGGCCTCCCAGGATCTCCCGTAATGGCCCAAACATGAGGAAATGGCTTGTCAGGTCAGGACTGTTCACCGGAACGACTGCAATCATTCACTGACATCCAGTGAATGTGTTTTCGAGTGTTTTTTCAAGTGTTTCAAGTGTTTTCTTTTTTCGTGAAGTCTTCTGTAAATGTCAATCGCAAGTCCCGGTTTGACTTGAACGCCTCTTGTATACAGTATGCAGATACTGATATTTGAAACTGTGGATATCAGTGAACATAAGCGTTAAGCATCACTGCATTACACTCATAGTGCACATACACAAAAAAAAATACACTCATCAGCCACTTTGGTTCTAGAAGTACTAGATACAACAATATCAAAAATAAATATTGTTATTTAATATTGTTGTTATATTGGTAGAGATATCAATATAGAAATAAAAGAACAATTAGAAAAAAACAACAGTGTAAGTGAATATACGGTATTAACAATGAAATGCATTTAATATATATTTCAAACAATTCATCATAGAATTTGCCTCATTTGTAAAGTACAGTAATGTGTAACTGCATTTCCACTAAGTCTATCATCGTGAAGTCTTCCCGAACAAATCACCGATGCACAAGTCGTTAAAGCAATTACTCTCTTTATTGGAATTTCTGCAATGTGACGAACAGACCCTGGGCTGAAGCTGATAGAGTTAATAGGAGTCTCTGGAGAGGGCTCTATATTTAACATGGCCATCTGTGTTCATGATTTTATTTACTGTGTCTGTGAGACTGGGTTTAGTTTCCCTGTCCTAATATCAGCGCAAGAATCCAAACTAATCCAGATTGTCTGGATTTATTATTTTTTTTATACAAGGAACATTATAACAGTGTGCAAAAACCATTTGAAAATACACAAACGCAAAAGATGATGAGTTGCGCATTTGCATTATAAATAGTGATATAAACTAAATAAACAAGGTTCGCTGATTTCCGCAGACGAATATTAGATATTTCTGTCTCGATCCATCTGACTGGTGTGGAGACCCAGAAACGACAGCGGTTTCCTTGGAAGAGGACGTTTAAAAAAATCCGTAATGGTTTTATAGTGAATATTAATATGTTATTGCTGCACCGTGGGCAGCGATGATGATTAGTCATGTGCGGGTGTATGCACACGCCTGCCGAAGCGTGTGTGTGTCTTTCCTGAGGATGACTGAATTTCCATTTGCCTTGCGCTCTTGAGTGACTGATGAGGCCTTACGCTTTCATTAGAGGCCGAGCAGAATGCATGATGGTTAACGTATTAGTGGGGAGGAGGGCAGGGACGGGCAGGTCTGGAGCCTATCGCCTTTTGCCGGTGGCGTTCCTCGGCTGACATCACGTGACCTCTCCGAGGTCGCGCCGCTTTATGAAGTATCCTTCATTCAGTTAATAGACATCTTTATTCACGGTGATCTCAGCTTCCTACGCATCGCTCGTCCTCTGATGGATGAAGATGGGAAAGGGTTTTGGATAGCAGATGCTTATTGTGTTCAGCCCGGCTGCCGTGCCCAAGGCTACAGTAGTGATGTATCACCAGAGGTGCCGGAGCATCCCGGTGACCACGGCGGTCAGAAGATATGGTGACTTCCTCCCTTTGAAACACACTCCTATGTGTACATTGGGGTTTGAAGTTTGTATTCACCAACCGGTCTTTTTACTTCATAATTAATAACAAAATGCTTACTGCACTTACTATAATAGGCGCAATTACATTTTGAATTCCTTTTCAGAACAGAAGAAACAACGGAGCAGAGGGCAGTTCCTGATCTCAGGTTACAGTAGGTGTGTTCCGATCGGCCTGAAGTACCCTTGAAATGTTCAGTTCAAAGGGAACTGAGAAGGTGTAGGGAACAACTGAACATCGGGTCTTCCCTTCACCGGAAAAGGGAATGAAAAATTTAAATCACAAAGTCATTGCGTCTCGCTGGAGCGTGAAAAAAAATGGTGCTTGAAAAATTATTTATATGTTTAGTATCGAGAAGGACATCATATTATAAAAGGACACAAACATTTTCATTAAAATTTTAATCTCTTCGTGGGGTGTTGGTGGTTCCCTTCACCGACATTCCCTGAAAACGGAGTAGGGAGCACCCTGTGAAGTACACTTCGGAATGGAAAGCAACTTGTCTGTGTGGAGTTTGCGAAGTTCTCCCCGTGTCCATGTTAATTTGGTCTGGGTTCCATAGTTCCCTCCCTCACCCACTCCCATATTACAAAATTGACAATGATTGGCATGTTCGTGGCACATTATCATGGGCTGGTGCACCTTCCTGGATGTATTCCCAACTCATCTCAATTGTAAACCTAAAGCAGAAAGAAACAGTGAGCTCTGCTATGTTGCTATGTTAGCAACAGATTTAATGGAACTGTTATTGTGATAAAAAATAAATAAATAAATTAAAAAAAAACCCTTTTCTCTCTGTTTTGATTTTCTCTGTTCCTTCCTTTCCCCTGGTTTCGGTCCGTTTCTCTGCTTCGCTGATTGAAAGCTACCTGTGATTAAAGAGACCTGGAGGTGCTGATGCTTTGATAATTCCCTGGTTGTTCAGCCATGGCTGGTTTTGTTCTCGGACGACTTAAACCAGGTGGCATGTAAACGGAGTAGATTAATGGACAAGATAGCGGTGGCCTGTTGTTGCGCGCGTCTTTGATGAGCGTCCAGCGTTCTGTAGCCACACAGAGATAAGCGGCGATCAACGTCAACCGGGCTAGGTGCGGATCTTCTTCCAAGAACCTACCGGAGTGAATATCGCCAGAATGTCGTCCTGGGGAGGAAAGCGACCTGCCCCCTGGTAACTTTCACTCTCTGTCACTCTCTCCCTCCACTCCAGCGCAAAACAAACCGCATCTTAAACTAGGATCATTATCCTCCATCTTGTTATTTTAATGGTGGCAGGATAGGGTGACACGAGAGCCTAAAGCATTGCTGGGCATCTCATTTACGGATTAAAAAAGGAAAGAAAAAAAAAAAAGTGCTGCCAATCAATTATTTACTCGCCCCTATCTACCATCACCCCCCTCGCCGGTGGTTCTTTGTATTGCCTGAGCATTCAGTACGGGATTAGTTTTCGCTCTTAGTCGCGCAGACATCTTATCGCGGCGGACGAAAGCAGAGAGGACACCGGAGACCCTGGAGAGAAAGCGAAAGAGACGGCTGCGGCGCGGATATTAATTACACCTGTAGAGCTCTGGAGTAAGGTGATGGAAGAGATGGAAGAGGAGGAAAGGTGGATCGGGTTACGGCTTGCCGAGCAGAATGGAACAAGGGGGAAGGACGCCGCTGTCCGCCTTTGTGCGTTTCTCTGTCGAACATGGAAGAGGTGAAGGCCAGGCGGAGCTGAAAAACTGGGGTAAAGAACAGCAGAAGGTAGTCACTGTGCGCACAAAAGCAGCCTTGTCCGTTCATTTCTAACATGAAATCCCAGAAGATAACAGGGTTTTGAAGAAAGATCTGGTCTTTACAATGGCCCAACAAGACGAATAAGAGACCCTTGATTACTCTGTTGAAGCTCACTGAATTTGTTTCTCTCTTGTTCATGTTCGCCACAATGTCACAAAAAAAAAAACAGGGAAGGATGGACAAACCTTCAAGACATGGGATGCATTTAGTTTTTTATTTCTCTGAGTGTCCGGTAGGGATGGCAGGATTGTGGGTCGTGATGTTTTTGCCAAAAACAAATAATCCCAAATATTAATTGCAAAATATGGCAAATAATCCCAATTAAGTCGAATCGATTTCCACAAAAAGGAAACATACAGTTTGGTACAAAAGTCTTAGGCGTATACACAGATGCTGTAGATGTTATATAAATATATATATAGCCCAGTAAACAGTAATTAATGAAACAAAGTCAGTATTTGGTGGGACAATGCTTTGAGGACGCTTTAGTCTCAGGTACATTTTGTGCACTTTTATAATGAAATTAGCTCCCAAGTTTTACTTTGCGCCGTGCAGAACCACCCACAGTTCTTCGGAGAACCTGCTTCTTTTTTTGCATGCGAAACTCAGCATCATCTATTTTCTAAAAAGTGGTCGCTTACATAATATGCTGTCTTTTTTTCGTGGTGGAATACAGATGTAAAAAAATCAGAAATGTTTTTGTACTGATTCGATAATGGTCACAAAAAAAGGAAAAAAAATATTTTTGAACAGCACTGTAAGTCCATAATGTGCATTTACGGATTATGGAGTGGATAATAGATGTACTGATTCAGGTTGCATATTACAGATACTGCAAAACAAATCTGTGTAAACACGATGGTGGCTTTGTTCCCCATGCAAAAACTAAGTAAAAGAATAAACTCCCTTTTCCAGTTCCCTATGATTTTAGGAGTTTGTTTTTTTTTGTGTATGGTTGCTGAAATATAGTCAGGCTGGAACTTTAGCCTTGGCATCCCTTCTCGTCTGAGCTGGAAAAGAGTCGTCTAAGAGGTGGGTCCATATCCTATTACCACTCTATCTAGCCAACATGGAGCAGTGACAGACCTAAAACTCTTCAGCTGTCAATCATGGCGAGGACAGATGGGGGAAAGTTGGCAAAATCAGAATCAGAATATTCTGGCTGTCATGCATTGTTAAAAAAAAGAAAAAGAAAAAAAAAAAAGCCTGAAACACCACTGGTTTTGCATGGTCTTTTTTTTGTATACCAACTGCTGGGCTTGACAAGAGGAGCGTCAGGAAACAACAGAGCAACACAACATCACTGTCTACCTTCTACTACGCGCCTGTGGCTATCTGATACCAGTTTTAAAAGTTTGATGCAATTTAAAAGGGGGGAAAAAACCCTGGCTGGCTTATGAATCATGCTGGCTTTCAGTATGCAAGTGAAGATCTGATTTGTGTCACAGCATCAAACACAAAGCCTTCAGTACATAACCTTCCCTCTGGGCTTTGCAGGCTGTGTCATCATCAGCCATGTTTTTTTTTTTTTGTAATGATAATCAGAGCAGCATCATTACATTTCAAGCGCATGATCTAAATGATACTGTGCGTGCGGCAAAATCAGATTGACATTCCGTGCACCCTCGTCATGTCTTCCTTGATTTAAAAGCTGACAGGAGCTGCGTTTCATCTTACTTTTCACTCGGACCTGACGCTCCTTGATATTGATTTGACAATCATCATCTGCTCCGCCTGCCCTTGACGTATTCGGTGTCGGGTTTTCGAATATGAAAACGATGTACCTCGCTATGGCACCTTTGTCCATGTGATCAACCCAGAATATAGCGTGTAATGCAGAAAAAAGTGAAACATATCACTTTAAAAAAATAACCAAAGGGCGCAAAAGACAGGGAGCGCTAGACAATAAAGGTGGCGACTATACAATCGAATCCATTTTTCCGCCCCACGTGTTAGATATTCTTATGAGCAGAGCTGAGATGAGACGCTCCATTTGCTTTCTCCCGTGAAAATGTAGCACTCCTTTCACATTGTTGATAAATCACATTAGCGGGACGTGTGTTAGCAGTTTGCTAAGATTACCTCGATAGGCAGTTAGAACACACTCAGCGGGGCTAATATCACCCTTCGCCTCTGCTTTTTCTCACTTTCTCTGCCTGTCGTCTCGCTTTACCTTCTCTCATTCCGAATGGCTCTTTTCTTTCCTTGCTCTCTTCCGCTCTCTAAGCAGTAGCAGAGGCTGTGGCTGTATCTCATTGTTATAGCACTACACTCAGACAGCAAAGAGTAAATAAAGGTATTAAAACCCATCACAGGGAAAGTTATGATCCGACCAGGTAGTGTGTTGAAATACAGCGATCCGCACATTAACTGGGCGGAGGTTTTTACGCCGAATGCCGTTCCTGATGCAACCCTCCCATTTTACTCGGGCTTGGGACTAGCACTGCATCCAGCGCCTTGGGTTTGGACATTGGCAGGGAATCAAATCCGGATCTTCCGCATGGTAGGCTTGAAACCTACCACTGAGCCACCAATATTGATATAACGTTGAACGAGTGACCGGAACCTCAAAACTGACCTTTATTTGGAGCATTTATGGCGATTACCATCCTGTCGCACAACATCGGAACACATCCATGTTCCCTTAAGTTTCTAACAGGGTCTAGAATTATAGATAGGGCACGAACACAACAGCTTCCCACACACAGTGTGTGCATCTCATGTCACACCTGTCTTAGTGTTGTAATGTTCCCTCTCTATTTCAAAAATTATCCGCACTCAAGTTATATTAAAACGTGTCGCACCGTCTTATCAGTGCTTTCCCTTCAAGGTTGCTGTGCAGGTGTGACACATATTTCGATACTTTGTTTTGAGGTGTGAAAGCATACTCCATACAGTCCTGACCTTTTTCCGTCGTACTTTCATCAATTTGGTCTCCTAAAAGTGGCCCTTTGAGGACGAAGAGTCACTTCTGATGAAGAAGTGAAGACAGCCTTGCATTCCTAACTACATGTTTCTCTGCATTGTTTCCCAAGCTGTGGTTTCAGAGTTTGTATGAATTGTATTGTATTGAGGCAAGGGTAGATTTGTAGTTAAGATGTGGGACTGAAGATCAGAAGGTCCAAGGTTTGAGCTCCAGTGCCATCAAGCTGCTATTGTTGGGCCCTTTACCCTCGAATGCTCAGATAAGATTGAGCATGAAGCTGGCACTCTGACTCTCTATAAGAAACTGCTACTGAAATGATGGATACCTACCAGCCTTCCAGTCCCTTCCATCCAAATTGGCTTGCGCTGAATAAATCTGCTCCCTGACGCATCCTTCAGTGTGTTAAAAACAAGAGTAACAATGATATTTTATTTCACCAGCACGCACCATCAGTCTAATCAGTCTCTTAACAAGGGTAATTGAGGATCAAAGGAATAACCTTTTGGCAGGAAAACACTGTATTTCCACTCTTTGTCAGGAGGTGGGTGGGATGACAGCCTCCATCTGGACTGTTGTGTAGAGCAGAGCGAGGGTTTTGTACATGCAAGAAGAGATTTCTCTTCTCTATGACCTTAAGTCAGGGTTATCATTTTGTCGTCTGAGAAACAAAGCAAACGAGTTCTATCAATTCTGATTCTCAAACACATCCATTTCTTGAAGTATATCCATCCCAATGCCATGTGCCTGATAACTCTGATTTACTGTATAATACAAAGCTAAAGTGCACCAGGGAAACGTCATCAAAATACTTCGCATCCAAGGCAGCAGAAACTATTACGCATAATAGAGGGCCGTCCATCCTTCATCAGGGTAACGTTCATAATCATGGACTAAAGAACAAGCCTGGGTCAAGACGCAAAACACAGATTTGATATAAATATTTAAAAAATGGTGCTTTGACATGCACCATTACTTGTCCAATCAACAATTTTTTACCTCAAGACAAAGAAATAAAAGGATTGAGATAGACTTTAAAGTAATTAAAGGCTTAACTCAGAACAGATGCCCACATTAGATAACAGACCAGGTCACATGGCAATGGAAAAAAGGGACATGACGTGAGCCTACACAAGATGTCTTTGGAGTGTGGGAGGAAACTGGGGTAATTGGAGGAAACCTACCAAGCATGGGGAGAACCAGAGAGAAGATCCAAAACCCAAACCACAGAAGTGCGAGACCAGTAACCAGACCAGCTGCCTCCATAGTAAGGACAGGGTGGAAATTCATGATAGGGCACACAAGCAAACACTCACTCACACACATTGTAGGCAATTTGGAAACCCCAGTTAGTCTACCCTGCAGGTCTTTGGGTGTGGGAAAAATCTGGAGTAGTAATCTCATTCATTCATTCATTCATTCATCTTCTATACCTCCTAACCTGTATACAGGATCGCGGGGGACCTGGAGCTTATCCCAGGAGACTTCGGGCATGAGATGGGGTACACCCTGGACTTTGTGCCAATCCATCACAGGTCAATTAACCTAAGCTACATGTCTTTAGACTGTGGAAGGAAACCGGAGTACCCGAAGGAACCCAACCAAGCACGGGGAGAACATGCAATCTCTACACACACAGACCCTGGAGGTGTGCGACCACAGTGCTAACCACTACACCACCATGAAACCACAGTATTAATCTCATTAAAATAAAATGTTAAAAGTTTTGAGCTTATATGAATTCCTTTTGGGTCCTCTGGTTTCCTCCCACTGTCCAAAACCATGTTTGTAGAACTACATAGTGATAAATTACCAATTCAGAGTGTATTTGCCCATGTTTTACGGACAGATTCCAGATGCACTGACCGGGATAAACTGATTACTGAGGATGAGGACGCATAAAAAATATTTCTTTTTACATATGTACCAGAAATAAACGTATAACAAATAATCCACTGCTGAATCATTCTGTGCTGTGGGTTATAAGCTCCAATATTCTCCAAGTTTAGTGATAAAAACAGAGTTTAGTGCAGGAACGTACACAAGCAGACATCATTCTTAAAAAAAAAAAAAAAAAAGACTTAAAAGATATAAACTCTTTGGTTTTACGTTTTGTTCCTAAAGGATTCGATTCTCTTCTGCGCACCAGCAGAAGATTAAACAGAATACGAAGGTAGAGGACGAACGCCAGAAAAGATCCCAATGTCAAAAAGGATTTTGGCGCGTCACGGAGCCAGCAGACTGTCTCGTCCTTAGAGCCCGACTCTGGCTTTAGTTAAAGACTGAATGTCCTTTCCGCATTGCCTCAGATGCATATGCATGCTCTTCTGGTGGGCCATATGCTTCCGTGCCATTTTACCAATTCTAATCAGACCTCCCAGTCTATATCAAACAAAGGGTCACGTCAAACCATGCTAATGCTGCTCCTGAGATGGAGAGGAGAAACGCAGGATAAACAAACTCCAGCATGTACACCCATCTGCTCAGACTGGGAGAGTGGTTTTGTGCCTCTGTAAAGCGATGAAGCAGAGAATGAAGGAGCAAAAATATTTAATGAAGAAAACTGTTTGGATTGGGCAACTGGGAAAAGGAATTATTATGATGGTTTCCAAAACAGTATTGGATGGTGGAGCGAACATAAGGAACAAATCATGACAGGATGTGCTGATATGGGAAAACAACCAATGATGAGGCATGTCATGAAATGTTTGATTTAGAGTTATTCTTTTTTTGTTTTTCTTTTTCTATACGGCTTATCCTGCACATGGTCACGGGAAGCCTGGATCCTATCCCAGGACATAATCAGTCTGGTCAAGGTTTCAAGCACACAAACACTCATTCACACTAAGGGCAATTTGGGAACACCAAGTAGCCCAATCTGCATGACGGTGGACTGTGGGAGAAAACCAGAGGACCAGGTGGAAACCCACCAAGCATGGGGAGAACATGCAAACTCCATGAAGACCGACCCGAGGCAGGAATTGAACCCTTGACCCTGAAGGTGCGAAGCCTCAGTGCTAACCACAATGCCTCTGACTTTAGCTTAATTTCAAACATTTTGCCAAATGTTGGGACCTCCAGCCTATTCCAAAGTGGGGTTCTGCCAGCTCATACAGTACGAACAAAGGAGAACATGCAAACTCCATGCTCACACAGACTAGAGGCGAGTCTCGAACCTCCAACCCTGGACATGCGAGGTAACAATGCTTGCCAAGCCACGTGGCGTACTTACTTTTTAGCTAACTGTTGTTATCTTTAAGAAATCCTTTTTTTATCTTCTTAGATAAAAAGTTTCTACATCTTTTATCACTTATTTAAGCTGCAAATAGTCAATCCTTCACCTCAACTTCGAGTAAGAAACGTCTTGTTGCTCAGTGTTAAAGACTTTACTGTGGTAGAAAACCCAAAGAAACAACTTTTCCTTCGGAATGTGTTACAAAGTGCTGACCAGAGTTGGGTCTAATGTGTTACTGTGTAATGCGTTACTGTGATCTAATTACTTTTCCTGATAACGTAGTAATGTAACAAGTTACGTTTTAAACGCATGTAATTTGATTAATGTCAATAACATTACGTTACTAGCGTTACAAATGTAGTGTTTAAAAATGAATCAAAACGCATTTAAAAATCATGTTTTGCGCGGCAGCATCAGTTAACGAGCATGCGCTTTAGTTTTTTACATTTGATGTTGGAGCAGGTTCACTTATTTTGCATGGGCAGCACCACAGACACAAGGCAAGGTCTTACGGAAAAAGCGGTCTTGTGCTTTGGGATTGTGCTTTGTAGCCGTTTTTGACCGTTGTATAACAATGGTCCAGTGTCCTTTCGCCCCTGGTGGGGCAGGTGATATGCTGATGAAAGTTCG
>JAQQZT010000021.1:10088521-10100445 GCA_030068275.1 Clarias platycephalus
GGAAATTTTGTTATAAAAAACGAATGGATGGAAGCGTCGATAAGAGCATGGTTGTGTGCAAGCTATGCAACAAGGAAATCGCATATCACCGCAGCACATCGAGCCTCAAGTATCACCTCAAAAATAAACAATATTTTGTTGCTTAAGCTTATGTCTTGTCATTATTCAATGGTATACTAAAAATACATACAGTATGAAAAAACTTACTTCTCACTGTTCTCAGGTCAAATATTTATATGCGATTAAAATTTCGATTAATTAATTACAAAGCCTCTAATTAATTAGATTTTTTTTTTAATCGAGTCCTGGCCCTAGTTTAAATATGTAGTAAGATAAATTCAAATGTATTTGCTTTGGAACAAAAAAACAATGAAAGTACAAATGATTTAGTTATTCTCAGAAGGTTATGAAGAAAATTTCTGCTAAGTGATAGCACAAATATAAGCAGTGTATAGTTAAAGAAATTATTATACTGTATATATATATATATATATATATATATATATATATATATAAAGTAATTTAAATTGTCTTTGAACTTAATAAGCAAATAATCTTTAGTAATAATTATCAACTGACTAAATTGTAACATATTTTCATAACAGTTAAAAATAAATGATATATTCTGCTGTGTGTGGGGAGTGATTTTTGTCCTAATAGTGAAGAAGAAATCTTGAATCTGAAATGTCACTCTGTAACAAACAGACAATATTTCTAATTGGGTTATTTGTTCATTTTTACACTACTACTGAAAAATGAAAGAGTTTTAAAAGACAGTTCAGTGTCAGTGTGTGTGTGTGGGGGGGGGGGGGGGATTGTGTGTGTGTGTGTGTGCATACGGTATTTAGTTTATTTGAGAAAGTGTTGTCCTCAAAATGATAGAATAGCATCAAATGTCCTTACACTTACCCGGTCCTCACAAAACATACACAGGTTTTTGTGTAACATTGCATTCATCACTACCCCTCAGGGAGGGGCGGGGGACACATATTTCATGTCTTGATAAGGAACAAAATTTCCCACAAGAATATGAATCTGACTGTTTTAACCTTGAAAAGATATATGACTGCTTTTTCTTTTTTTTTAATGAATTATCTAAAGTAATCATTATGTTTACGAACAATAATTTGTGTGTGTGAATATGTAACTGTTTGTACCTAAATGGTAGAACAGGGTCAAATGTCCTCACAATCACCCGGTCCTCATAAAAAACACACAGGTTTATATATAATACAGCATTAATCATGAAGTCTATGACAGGTCCTCACAATGATAGAGAAAACAGAAACAGTGTGTGTGTATATGTGTAAAATCAGGTTTGCTAGTTCAGGCTGTATTAGCCTTAGGCACTAGCAGAAAATATCTCTGTGGATGTGTCTCAATTCTAACATTCTGTTCTGGGTGTGAAACCTGTCCCTATAGACGGTACCTATAGCATGTTACATACACCTACACCAAACATAGAGCATTGTTAATACGTGCATATTCAAGGACAAGTCATTTCCACCTCCATGTGCGTCATTATTCAGTGATTTCTTTCCTTATTTAAACAGAAACATTAAAACAGTTTTGCTGCAAATCACTAAAAATACAGTTTTTGGATTTGATTTCGGTGTAGCATAGCGATAATTAGCTAATCATTATGACCATTTTAGACCCCCGCGAAATATAAAGGTGTTTACAGCAAGAACAAAAAGAGAATTTTGTTCTTCCTGCAAATTCTATAGCGTTTCAACAATGCAAGCATAAAAGGAATGGGGTCAAGTATACTAGATAATCCTAAGCTTAGCTAATTATACTTATACAGATATCTTGTGTCCTTTTAATTTCCTCTCTGAATTCCAGGTACTTTAGGTCTCACTCTTAAGCGTCTTAATATATCCAGGGTTAATTTTCTATCGGAGGAGACCTCGCAGTGACCCTTACACAATCCACCAGCTTGGATCCATTTCTCTTAATATAAAATTATGCTTAAAAATCCAATTAATATTAAAGAAATTATTCTTCAGTGATTCCCCACTGAGTAAATTATGCCTAGGTTATACATCACTTGGGCTAAATGCAAAATGTAAGAAAGAAAAAAACTCAAAAATGTATTAAATCGAATGCTGGCAAAAAAAAAAAAAAAAAAGTTGCATTCAGCTAGTCTAACAAGGCTGTGAGAAAACAAATAAGAAAATGAGGCTTTGCTGGTTTGCGGTGAAGCTTGGGCAGCGCATTGTGCCTTCATCTCAGATCTGAGGCCAGATTAACTGAGTAAATAAATGCAGTTCGAGTCTCTAACTAAGTGCACATTGATTGTGGGAGGCTCTCGTTGCTCATCCTCTCTATCTCTCCCTGTGTTGGGATTTCTTGCAGTAGACAGATAAACTGCCATATCGATCTCGCATCACGCCCCTCCCTGACCCGAGACTCCGAGACCCATGTTTCCTCCAAGTGGAACCTGATTTAATTAATGAAGGCAGCCGGCCATCCGTTTTTATTTAAGTCAGGTCATATAGCGACAAAGAGTACAGCCGGCCTGCGCGCCTCTAAATCCTTTCCATCTGGACACACGATGCTCACACAGCACTCGAACATTAATTCTAATCATGAGAGACGTGATGCACTGTTCCTGTTGTACACTGCGGTGGTATAGTGACGGTTTCTAAAGTGAACTGATATAACTGAATAGTGGTAAAAAGTTTTCTTTTTAATGCTAGCCATGAGTTGTTAGATTGTGGCTATGAATTCAAAAGAACTCAAAGTGGTTATGTCATGGTTCATAGTGCCGCCTCATGTTACCGCTTTTGTCTTGAGGCTTCGAATGGACAGATAAGAAACACCTGTTAGAAATATGATGCCGGGAAATTAAACACAGTCATCTTGGTCTATTTATTTTTAAACACGCTTTCATCATTATTCTTTTAAAACAGGCCATGTCATCACATCATTAATCAAAACCGGTAAATAAAATAAAATAAAAATGCATAAAAATTTGTCTGAGATGCTTCCATTGCACAAGGTAACGCAGACAACATAATCAAAATTCATGATTCATTTCTAAATGGGTTTAGAATTCTGATCGGAGATTGGGACAAACACAACAGCTTCCCACTCACACTGTGTGTATCTCATGCCACACACATCTCTTAGTTACCGCTCTGTTTCAGGATTATTACTGTGAGTACGTCAAATTACTCTACTGTAATATGGTGTTTGCACACTGCATTACGTCCAATTCCACAGACAGATCTCAGACATTAAGCAATTTTACCCTTTCGGATGATTTCCAGTTTTATATTTCAGCAAATTTCCTGTGATGCTTGTCTTTATGTACTGTAAGTGCATTCAGCAGCCCCAACAGCATGTTCTCTAGTGGCCCAGTGGTAAACATGCAGTAAATCGACTCCTGCTCAGATCGTTGGTAAATATTTATATATACATATATAAAACTTTTATGCCAAACCGATGGCCTGAGCAGGAGTCGGTACACAAGTCGGGCCACTAGAGAACATGTTGTTGGGAATACTAAATGCACGTCCATAAGCATGAGCATCACGAGCATCATCATGTTGCCAAATAATGGTCCTAAAGTTCATTAGCATGATTTCGAAAGAGAAGATTCATCCTTCATACTACTCATTAACCTTATACTATTTACAAACTTGATAGAAAAGGGAAGTGGTGGTGGGAAAAAGTGAGAGAGAACGAGAAAGAGAGAGAGAGAGAGAGAGTTACACAGTCATCCCTCTCTATGCTGCTGCATATTTGAAGCTCACAGACAGGGTGTGTTAGACCACCTGTGGACAGATGGAGTGCAAAAAAAAAAAAAAAAAAAAAGGCAGATGCACAGAGCGAAAAATTCTCTCCATTTTCTGGCCGATTACACTCCGGCACAGCAGACTGGGAACTCGGGCATGTTAACATACACATGGCTGCCATTAGACGAATGCTGAGAGAAAGCGAATGAGAGGAAAAAAATGCTTTGGGGAAAAAAAAGAAGAAAAAAAAACCCAGCAAAGGAAAAAACATCTCATAGCTTGTCACGCTGAACTTCTAGCCTCTGGCTGAACTCTCCATCAGGGTCAAGCAGGAAAAACACACGCGCGCACACACACACACACACACACCCATTGCAAGTCATTCTCTCAATGGGGGAAAGCAAACTGAAAACACTTAACGGGTATAAAAATAGCAGAAAATATATGTGATGTGTGTGATATATATATATCGCAAAGATGGTGTACTTTATATTTTCAGCAGTTATAAAAAATAAAAATAAAATTTATTTGAATATAAATTATAAATAATACCTATACGTTAACATATAATAAATACTAAATAATTATATTTTTTTAACTATTTAACAAATTGATTAAATTGTTTATTTTAATTTTTTGATTACAATTTATTATTATAATTATTATTATTATTACTATTATTAACATTTGATTCAATCTTCAATCTGAATGTTACTTTTTTATAAATAAAAAAAAAACACCTGTGTGTGTGTTTATGTTAACCTGTATTAAGCTAGTCTGCTTTTCATTAGCTCTCCTCTCAGCCCACTCGGGACACGTCCTGCGTCTGCTACCTCACCTTTCCGGACACACTGACGTAATTACGGACGGCTCGGCCTGCAAAAACAGCTTCACGAAAATAAACTGAGCAAAAGTGCACGGAAAAGGACAGGCAAAGTTTGTAGAAGTGTGAAGGAGGAAGGAACAAAGCATCGAGTGGGAGAGAGAGAGAGAGAGAGAGAGAGAGAGAGAGAGAGAGAAGCCACAGGCATTTCCTGGATGTCTCTCGGGGCATTATCCTGAGTTTGTTGTCATGGCAGGAGGTGTTGCAGGGAGGTTAGCTGATTTCAGATTGATTAGAAGCTGTGTTACACCCAGAAGTTCTCTTCATTTGGAGCGCTTGTTCAAACAACACTGAGCGCTTGCTCAATACTGGAAGAAAATTCCACTTCTCTCCCGTCCGCTCTTTCTTTCTTTTCTTTCTCTCACGCACACACACACACACACACACACACACACACACACACACACAAGTTTTTGTCCCTCTGGATTCACTCAGAGAGGCAACATGCAGGCAAAGTTCACGGAAAAGCTACACCAAATTAGATCCAGATTTTTCATTTCAGACTCCCGCCCCCCCCACCCCCTCGCTGTCTGTATACATTTCACGGACCTTGATGTGGACATTGAACCTTTCACCGGAAAGACGAAGCTAAAAATAAATAAATAAATAAATAATAATAATAATAATAATGAGCTGGAATTCCCAGTCGGGGAAAGTCAGGAAGGTTTCTCAGGATGTGGGGTCAAATTGACACCTTTGAAAAAATAAATATCACCGGCTAAGTTGTTGCTAATATAAAATGCATCCCTTCGATCCATTAGAGTTTTTCTATCACATTCTGGCATGTTTTGACATAATCACCGTGTATGTGAATTCCCGTTTCGGAATCGAGCGCAGCACCACAATCTGGTGTTCAGTCTGGTGCGCGCCCCTTAAACCTTAAACCCTCCGTGACCTCTGCATGACCTCGTCTCAGTCGCTCTCCACCACTAACACAACAGGTGCAAGGCTCTTCAAAGTGGAAACCATGAACCTGATGTGATAAACAGAATAGAGAAATGGAAAGAGAGAGAAGAAAAGGAAAAGAAAAAAAAGATAAAAGGGTGTTTCATTTTAATACTTGGAATTCTTTCCAGTTACATTATATTGCGGCAGGTATTCCGATCCGGCTGTGTGCCTCGGATCTGTTCGGACACGTCTTCTCTCTGTCCGTAACACAGTTTGAAAAAAAAAAAAAAAAAACATCATGTGTATGGAAATCAAGCAAGCAAACACGTCCTTCTGCTAATTATCTGATTAAGTCATACACAGAGCTCCATTTAATTTCCTTTGCCTTGCATTTTTAAAGCAGGCATCCCAATACGCGGTAATCATCCCTGTCCTCTGCCGCTTGGCATCCCACAGCCTCATCTTGTTTCAAAGTCGCGGCGCGGCGTTTTTCCGTCCCGTTCAGCTGTCGTGCCTGCGAAATTAACTCGGCATGCAAGCAGCGCTAATGACCTTTCAAGTCCTGCTCAAAGGTGCTTAAGCCTTCAGCAGGGAGAGAGGAAAAGAGCCTAATTGCCACCAAATCACACACAGACAAAGGGAATGCGAGGCACTAAAATCTCACTCTAATCTCCTCAAATGCTTTCATGGGATAAAAAAAAAAAAAAAAAAAGCGAGCATGATATACTTTCTGAGAGCGCAGAAATTTTAAAATAAGTTTAAAATAAAATCTCAGGAAACATTTCTCACTTCATATACAGTGCACGTATCCACAGTGCCGTCTCCTTATTCCATATACCGTACCGTGTATCATACATAAATACGATTCTTATTCTTGTATACTTAATGCCGTGTGTATGTATATATATATATATATATATATATATATATATATATATACGCTTCATGTACAGTAACTGCTCCACACTGCAGATTTGCTGCATAATTAACGCACCTTAGCTAGCCGAAGAAGCAACTCAAACCCAAGCCCGACACGTACAGAATACTAAACGCCGAACTGAAAATGCATTCGGCTTACGCCGCGTCTCCTCGTCCATCTCGCTCCTTAATTAAGATCTAAGCAATGCCGGATCTCTCTCTATAGCGCTTAATTAATAACCCGATGGTTTCTTTTATCATGAATAAATAAACATCTTTCGACGACCCTGATGAGATCCTGTTCGAACCTGTTGTTATTTAAACATAAAAGAGATGCACGGAGAGGCTCGTCTGAAGAATACAAAGGGCCCGATCAGCATTCTCTCATTCCAGTTCATTACACTACTGACGAATCCGAGCGGAGCTTTATCAGAGCAATTTACCACTGGACTCTAATGCCAACGATTTTCTAATCCATTGAGATGCAAATAAAGGCCACTTAGGTGGCATAATTGGTCAAAGTGATGGGGTACGAGAATGTTTAATGGGATTTAATCACACTCGGTTGCTTAACCAAGACACACAATACAAGTACTACGTATAATAAGCTGTATAATGATGATTGTAAGACCGATAAGTGGAAAAGTGGAATCGCTTCTCTCTCTCTCTCTTTTTTTTGTTATTTAACCCACCAAGAGCAGGTCTTTCGTTTAACTAGGACCTTTAACATCTCACAAGTCATCTAGAGCTGAACCTAACCTGTTGAAATGAAATTTAAATAAAAGGTCATGCCTGACAGATATTCCTGTCCTCGTTCAGGCATTTGAGATTCCTACACACACACATACACACACATGACCGACTTACTGTATACTATTACACTCATCTTGCAAACTTGTTTTTGAGTTATTTTTCTGTAATCATTTCATACTGCGTATCTATTCTACCATTAAAATAGAAATTTTAAAAAACAAGTTCATGCACTGAAATACATCAGTAAATAAATAAATGTGAAAAAAAATGAAAACGTTATAAATAGGTAGCTTTCTACAATCATACGCAAATTATTCATATTTAAACAGTATGTGTTATTTAGAATATTTATATTTATAGCGCATGACTATTTATTATCCTAAGAAAAAAAGTGTTATGATTTGTTTTTTAAAAGCATTAATCAATAAATAACTATTATTCACTATAATCATGCACATACATGATTAAACTGTGGTACAGTATTAGTTAGAATAATAACTGACGTCGTCTGGAGCTATTAATAGTGAAATGTCAGCCGCGAGTCATTGATGATATTGGATTCCGTCATAATGTCTGCGCTGACTTACTGTACACGAATGACAGGTTTACTGTCAGCGACATTACCGCTCTGATAGAACTGCGGTCGGGTCTCGGGAACGCTAGCCGGTGGACAGCTAGCGGGCGAGTGTTGAGACTTTTGTGTGATTTGTGGCTCTCAAAGCCCATAACACGTACACACCGGGGAAATAGCGGGAGCCCGCGTCTGCGCTTAGCATTATCTCAAGTGTGGTGTTTACAGTGGATAAATATAAATCAGGTAGCTAAACAAACACTTCCGCTCGGATCCGAAACGCACATTATGGAAGAAAACAGGCTGTCAGTGTTGCATTAGCCGCGTTCTCATGGAAAAAAAACAGGACCACTGCTTGTTTACAGCACATAGTGCACCAGCCAATTATACACCTGAATCTTGTTTTATTTATTCCAACGTCTCTGAGTATACGTTTCTGTCCGTGAAGGAATGTAGCGAATCTGTCGAGTCGGGTCGGGTCGGGTCAATTTCCCAGCCGCAGACACGGAAACATGTGCTGAACTTTTACTAGAGCAGACACGCTTACTAGAGACTCTCCAGAGTTATTTATCTCTATCTGTCAAAGTGAGCTAGTGTTTGTCCAATGTGATTTGTGCCCCTGCAGGTGACAAACGTCGTGACGGTTGACACACGACCTGCCTTGAGTGTGTACACTTCAAATACTGAGCATCTAGCAGTCTCAGTCAGTGCGCTGCTTTCCTTACAAATTCCATATTACAGCTCATTCTACTGTAGTATTGCGGTATAAAGTGACACCTCTGCATACGAGCAACAAGGGAAAAGTACACTTAGATACCTTTATTTCTGAGAGTGTGAGGGTCTGGAAATGTGTGTGCCCTGAAATCCTTATTGAATTCTAACTAACACTGAAAAGTTTTTTATAGTCCTAGATTGTTAAAGATAAATGCTCACTGATATTAAGTCTCTCTTAGGAAGGGGTATGAAAATGTATGTATTGTAATGTGATGATGGAATATTATTCCCATTTTTGATTTTTTTATAATTATAAATGTTATATCATACAATATAACATTTTGTAGAGCAATATCTTACTTATATTTTCTATATTCTAATCTATGTTAGTGGTATCTAGCATGTTAAAGGTTTATTAATGCTCTGGAATAGATTATGTTTTTCTCTTCCATTGTTTCACCCTTGGGTATTATTTTTGCTGTCTAGAGCGTGTCAGTGTGTCCTTTGCACGTACATATCAGTAGAAAAGCTGCCTGTCTTTAACTTATGCTCAGACTATAAAATGTCCAGGTTTTTTGTATCATCACATGTACAGTACATTAATTTCCTTTAGTTCATTCAGTTCAGGGTATACTGTACATGCAACATAGTGCATGCATTTTTGAAGTACAGAAGGTTAAATAAGGGTAATGAACACTTCCTATTTATAGAAGAAAATAATATTGTATTTTTAGGCATACAGAACATCCTTGTCCTGATTGCCCTGTCACTTATGATGAACTCTAGTGTTGTACACAAACCTGTACTTTACATCTGTTTATATAAATAAAGCCGATAATGATTATATTATATTATATTATATTATATTATATTATATTATATTATATTATAATAGATTGTGAGTGCACATTTCAGGTAGAGGTCTTTTGCTGAAAAAGTTAATTTTCTCTATTGAGTCTTTTCAGACAGTCTAAATGTAGAGAACCTAATATCATTCATTAAAGATAATCATTATGTATATAGACATTAAACCAGGCTTTAAATAGATAAAATATGATGAATTCATGAAAAAATACAACTTTATGTGAGTAAAGCAGCAGGAGGGTGAGTGTCAGTGAGTGAGTAGTTGTGAGTAGTAAGTTGTTGGTGTTATTGTTTTTTTTGTTCTTGTTTTTGCCTAGTACCTGTTATTCTTTGCTTTGTTATTCTATTCAATGTAATTCTTTTTACTTTTATGCCAATAAAGCCTTTTTTATCTGATGTTATTTATAATGTAACCAATCTGCGTGAAAACAAAGTCATTTTTGTTTTTATACATTCATGCCAATAAAGCCTTATTAATCTGATGTTATTTATAATGTAACCAAACTTTGTGGAAACAAAGTCATTTTTTTAAATAAATTCATTCCAATAAAGCCTTTTTGATCTGATGTTATTTATAATGTAAACAATCTTAGTGGAAACGAAGTCATTTTTTTATACATTTATGCCAATAAAGTCTTTATGATCTGATTTTATTTATAATGTAAACAAACTTAGTGGAAACAAAGTAATTTTTTATACATTTATGCCAATAAAGTCTTTATGATCTGATTTTGTTTATAATGTAAACAAACTTGTGGAAAGAATGCATTTTTTTACATTTATGCCAATAAAGCCTTTATGATCTGATTTTACTTATAATGTAAACAATCTTTTGGGAAACAATGTATCGTTTTTATACATTTGTGCCAATGAAGCCTTTTTGATCTGATGCTATTTATAATGTAAACAAACTTTGTGGAAACAATGTACATTTTTGATACATTTTTGTCAATAAAGCCTTTTTGGTCTGATGTTTTTTTTTTTTTTTTTTTAAATAATGTAAACAATCTTCTTGGAAACAATGTATCTTTTTTATACATTTGTGCCAATAAAGCCTTTTTGATCTGATGCTATTTATAATGTAAACAATCCTTTTATAAACAATATCTATTTACATTCATGCCAATAAAGCACTTTTCTGAACAGAACTGAGTGCGTGCATGTGTGCGTGTGTGTGTGTGTGCGCGTGTGTGTGTGCTGGACCTACAGTGCGCGCTGCGCCGGTGCCGCCAGTCTGTGTGTGTGATTCCGCTGAAACACGCCTTGAGCGCCTTCTCCTGCAGCATGCACGCGGGACTCGAGCCGCACAGGTCCAACATCTGGCCCGGACTGGCGCTGCACAGGTCCAACATCTGGCCCGGACTCAGAACATCCATGCAGTCGAACATGGTGGAGCTCGTGCGGTTGCCGCGATCCTCCTTCAGTGCTTTGCGCTGCGCAAAAGTGCGTCCAAAAACTCCCATGGAAGTCTGCTCCAGCTTTGCTCAGCTCAGTCCAGCACAACAACTGTGACCATTTTCACTCCTCCTCCTCCTCCTCTTCTTCTTCTTATTCCCCTCTTCTTCTTATTCTTCTTCTTCTTCAGGAAAATGCATGCAACAAATGCAACGTAAGTGATTCCCAAAATATGTGCGCGCACACACACACACACACACACACCTCTCCCCGTGTCTCTCCCCGTGTCTCTCTGTGTGTGTCTCTGTCCTCTATCCGATCAGATGTCTATATTTTATAAACAAAGCAGCTCGCATCTCTCCCCTGCCCGATGGATGACGAATGCGTTCTCTTGCCTCAGCACAGCTCATTTCCTACTAGATTCTTTCTTTCTTTTTTTTCTTCTCTCCTTTTTTTTTTGTCGCGCGCAGTGAAAGATTGGATTGCTTAATGTATGCGAGTGAACTCTGCATGAACCCTTCCCAGGCTGCTAACCTTCAAATGACCCGAGCCGCTCTGACATCACCAAGTTCTCACGCGAGCTTTAAAACCCGCCAGGCTGCCAGCGCGCGCCGACACACACACACACACACACACACAAAGAGTGGCAGCACTCTTCTTCCTTAAAAAATATATTTAAAAAATAATAAATTAAGTATCACTTTTATTCATTTGGGATTTTTAAAAACAAAACTTAATGATGATTTTAATTTTTTATTAATCTCTAAATACACAGAACCCCTTATATACAGTTATCTGTTCTTTATGATAAAATTAATATACTGCTATTTGTTTATCCAACTCAATCACTCATTGTCTATATCACTCGGCCGGCCTGTCCCAGGAGACTTAGCTCACGAGGTGGGGTACACCCTGGACAGGGTGCCAATCAATCACAGGGCACACACACATACACTTCATGAACGCCAATTCACATTAGTCCTTCGACTGTCGGAGGAAACCGGAGTACCCGGTGGAAACACTAAGACACCGTGCCGCCAGAGTAAATACATTTCTAAAAAAACAAAAACAAAAAGGAATAAAATCTTGGCTCAAAAAATTATATATATATATATATATATATATTTTTTTTTTTAAATCAGCATTAAGTTTTGTTTAAAAGAATCCAAAATGAATGAAAGGGTGTATACTTTAT
>JAQQZT010000021.1:10108573-10142699 GCA_030068275.1 Clarias platycephalus
AGTCTTCGGCCCTCCCGGCTGAGTGGTAGTGGTAGCCTTAATGAGGGAGCCCCCTAGTGACGGGGAGGAATTGGCCAAGACTAAATTGGGGAGAAAATTGGAAATACCCCCCAAAAAAAAAAAAATCCCTTATTCCATACTTTATGTAATATGTATTCTTATTGGAAACTCTACTTTTTTAATATCAGTGGTCATGTAAGCATTTCACTTCATATCATAGTGTGTGTTTGAATTAGAATTTTTTTTTCAGATTGCCAGACAAAATATTACTGGTTTGGTTTTGGGTCTGAATTAATGGAACATACTGTATCATGAGACAGAAGTAGCTAAGTGATTAAGGCATTAGACTATGGATCGGAAAGTCCCAGGTTCAAACCCCACCACAACCACCAAGGTGCCACTGTTGGTGCCCTTAAGCAACGCCATTAATCCTCAACTGCTCAGATATACGGTATAATGAGGTAAAAATGTGAGTCGCTGTGAATAAGGGTGTCTGCCAAATGCTGTAAATGTAAATATTATGAACGTCATGTAAATGTTCAATAAGGTTTTTTTTTTATTTTTATTCACAATCAACAGTGTAACAAAGAGTTTTAAGTTCAAAGTTCAACTAAAATTCTGAAATCTCAGAAGATAACTCGGCTCAACAACAAAAAAGAAGGTAGAGTGATTGTGTAACTGTAAAAAGTGCAGAGATCTATGAGAAAGCCTGGAGTTCTGGACAGGTTCTTTGCACAGGATTCCCATTACAATCTCTTGGGTTGTGCTACATGGAGGTGGAGGGTGTGGAAACTTGCCAGTCGGGAAGAAAGAAGAACAGAAGGGAATTTATCGGAAGTTTAACTAGGAAGAGCTTCAGGCGTGACCTGTTCCCAAACTTCAGTCCTTTCATAACTCATAGCATTAATTATGTAGAAATATAGAGTAATGAGTTACACTCATAGCTACATTACAAAAATGAGCAGTGTTTACTGCATACTCATTGCTCAAACGTAGCATTTTCATTACTAAAGCTGATAAAGACCATACTGACATCCATCCACTATAATGACCACAATGACTTCTGACATCAAACCAATTCAGTTTTGTTCAGTCTGTAAATAAGAGTCATGGGATGAGCACAAGACAGTCTTTAGGATTACTGTAAATCATGTTTATCCCTCAGAACTTTCACATATCATTCTAGTGCATTTGACCTCATACATTCATGCTATTTACAGAAACAAAGTATGTATTCATACTTATATACTGTACGATTGTTTTCTAGGTTTAGTATTTGTGATAAGATCATCCATCCATCCATCCATCCATCCATCCATCTGTTTTCCATACCAGTTATCCCTTGTAGGGTTGTTGTGGGTCTGGAGCCTATTCAAGGGAACTCAGGAAACAAAAGGCAGGAGACACCCTGAATCTGGATGGGGTGAAATTTGGAAATGCCAATCAGCTTGGGACTGTGAGGGGAAACTGGAGTACCCAATGGGGAACCACAAAGCATGGGGAGAACTTGCAAACTCCATGCAGACAGACAAGAGTTGAGATTCAAACCCACAGTTCTGGAGGTTTAAGGTGTCTGGGATAACGCCTGAACCATCAATGCTTAAGTATCAGTTTGGCAAGAATAAAGGATGGAACTTAAATGAAATGAATAATATCGGTTTTATATTTATATTAAAAATCATATCGGTCTAGCCACTCTTTTAGCAAAATACATTTCTGTATGCCTTTATAACCTCTTGTTCATTCATTCATCCTTAATAACTGTCTGGTTAGGGTTGGGGTGGTGTAAAGTAGGCTGTTCAAGAAGTTTGTCTGCATTCTAGAAAGTAGCACTAATTTAATTAAATTCACTGGAAAATTGCAAAAGCAAGTAGGAGGAATAAAAAACAAAAAAGTGCAATTATGAGCTCAGGTGATGTAGCTGAGGTTGAGAACAGAAATCAAACACAGCCATAACACTTTGGCATTTCTACCTCTTTGTTTTGTTCCAAGTGTTAACCAGACATGTTCATCTTACGGTTAAATCTAAATTTAGATAATGATCCTGTGTTGCACTTACGTACTGTATACTCCACCGCTCTAAATAAAGTGACACCAAGTCACATGGCTGCACCTACACGTGTTTCACTACTACAGGATATGAATCTGTGTGAAGCTGATTTGCCTAAAGATAATAATAGACGAGAGTGTCTGTGTGTGCGTGTTTGTCTGCGTGAGTTAGGAGGGAGACCAATTAAAACATGGCAGGAGCAATAAACAGAGCTCATTTCGAGAGGGGGAGGCTTTAAGCAGCTCCTGCAATGGCTCCCAAGCCGCAGATTCGGCTCAGTGTAGATGGCGTAATTACACTTCAGGCTAAGTGCTTTAATGGGACTTGCGCTATTGTTTACACGTACCACCCATACAGACCTTGCCAGAGCTTGATAGGCTGGCACCAGTGCGTGGCCTATATGTGTGTGTTTTGGTATTGGTGTCATTTGTAAATAAATTTAGTTTCCTAGAAGCTACGTGGATTAAATTTTCTTTTTTTGTTTTTTGGTCATCGAAACAACCAAAAAACAACCATAAAAATGTGATCATGTGTATATGTGCTACTGTGATTATTTGCCTTTGTGAGCCTTTTTATTTTTATTTTTGCTGAGTCATGCTTGTATAGTCGGTTAAAATTAAATAAAATTCAGTTGCCTATGCTGTGCTGAAAAAAGGATATCTAACTCTATACTGCACAATCCTAAGCCCTATATATTTATAAAATAAATAAAAGCAAAACACAAGATGTATAAAATACTCTGAGCTACGTGAACGTTGGTTCTGTACTGCTAAACTGAATGAAGCGTGGCGTACATTCCTTTATTTTATTTTTCTCGTTCAGAAGTGAAGCATTTTTCGGGGATTTATTCAATCTAAAAACAAATCATAATAATAATCCATGTATATATATACTGGCACTATAATAATGTTAGTTTAATGCTGTGAATTCGCTGTGCTCCCAAACCTGAACTAACAAAACCCTAATCATGAACTTGCTCAAACGCTGATACCAGAAATCTCCAAGTCTTAGACCTATAATTCTAAAAATAAACACAGATTTCCTTTTTTTAATCTTCAAAATTAAAGCAGCGACTAGGCAGCTTAAGATGATTCCCAATAAGTGAATTTATTAAACGTGTTCTTCACCGTTATCTCTCTCGGCTCGGCCTGGACTCACTGGTTTTAAAAGCTGAGGTAATAACCAGAGCTCCATTAAGTGTTGGGAACGCAGCAGCCTGGCGCATAATGGCCAAACACAGCAGACTAATTCAATCAACCTGACCCATGGGCAGCCTAACTGCATCACCGTTAAGCATCTTGATTTTATCAGAATTATCGAAAATGACAAGTGAACTTAACGTGAACCAGGGAGCCGGGGTGGGAGCCCAGTATTGGCATTTCTTAATCTAGCCAGGCTGGTGCCAGAAAATCAATAACTCGCTCTCTCTCTCTCTCTCTCTCTCTCTCGCTCTCCTCTTGTCTACAAGTCTTGTCAGGCCTGAGAGAAAATTTAGGACTCCAGAAAGCACAAGAGAAGTTATAGAGAGTGGATGAAGCAGGAGAAAGAGACAGCAGATAACTTGATAGAAAGGAGAAGAAAAAACAAAAAACAGGCTAGAGGAGAGCAGTGAAAAGAAGGATGATGATGATGATGAGAGAAGAGGAGAGTGGATGAGAAGAACTGAGGATGGAGGGGAAAAGTATGAAATGATGAAAAGAGTAAAGAGGATGAGAAGTGAAAGGAAAGGAATGGTAAGGAGTGCTGCAATGATCAAATTATGGAGAGAATATAAAAGAAAGTGGCAAAAAAAACAGCGGGAAAAATAAAAGAGACAAGGAATGTAAAATTGCACAGACAAGATGAAAGAATTGGGGGAGGAAAAGAGATATAGAGGAGTGAATCAGAGATGGAAGGATTAGAGAAAAGAGAAAAAAAACTAAAGAGAAAAAGGAAAGGGAAATTGTGAGAATAAGAAGTAAAGCAAGTAAAGTAGAGAAGAAGACAGGAGATAGGGAAAGAAAGACCATAGGAGAGGAGAGGAAAGGAAAAGAAAGGAAAGGGAGAGACAGGACAGTTAAAGAAACAAGATGAGAGTCTGAGTTGAAAATTGAGAATTTTGAATATTGGAGAAAACAAAAGAAATTTATTAGATAAAGAAATCTTAGATAAAAAAAAGACCAACCAAAGTAAAACCGGAGACTGGCGACATGAGGAAAGGTAAGGAATAGAGAGAAAAGGTGAACGACTAGTAGTCAGATGAATAGACAAGAGGAGGGGAAATTCAGCAGAAGTGACGAATCTTGAGAAGGAAAAATGAAGAGGACAAGAGTGAAGAAAGGAAAGATTTGATTAAAAAAAAAAATAGAAAGATAAAGCAGAAATGAAGAACAGGAGTCACCCAGAGTTCATGAATGAATGCATGCTCTAGTAATGGCACACGACTACATCAAGCAGCATGCTTTAGACCCCCACCACCCCTCACTCCTGTATCTACATTTTCTCTCCCCGCGGTTTTATAGCAAAAAAACAACAACAGTGAACGAGAGCCCCAAACCCATCTCTCCACTTCCTTCTCCCCCCCCTCATCGCTCGTCTCCCCAACGCCCTCCTTTTTCTCCTTTTCATGCTCTTCTCTCAGCGTCGTCCCCCATGCCAGGCTTTTCTTCCGCGTTGCAGCAAAGCATAAACAGAAATATTCCTCTAACACACTTTCACAATAACAACGGCAAGTGGGGAAAAGGAAAAGTAAAACATTTCAGAAGCGTGTGTTTTCTCACACCTCAGTCGCTTCAGATTAGAGAGAGAGAGAGAGAGAGAGAGATGTTTAAGGAGCTCTATGCTCTAATACATATTGATCCCTGAATGTCCCCTACACAAGTATTTAGTATAACTGACACGGGTTTAATCAACACTGCAATAGGGAGCTTTTATCAAAACCTACCACTGAGCTACTGTAAGTGCTAACATATGTTTTTGTGAAATTGTATTGGAAAGTATTAGATATTAAGTATTAAATTGTAATACAAGTATTAAGAAGTAATATTACATCAGTAATAGTTTAGACAGGTCTTGGAACGCTTTCTTGAGACCAAACCCCAGACAAATACTGTCTGAGGTAACAAAAACTGAGACCATAAGAGACCATTTCCATCAGCAAGTACTTGTTCCTGTTATGGGACAAAATGTAAATGTATGCATCACTGTATATGGAGTTATATATGACTTTAATTTTAAATGAGATTAAAATTAAAATGCTTAATCTTACTAAATAATATAGCACCAAAAGTGTAATAATGCAGCTAAAATATATAATGGTTGGTTATAAAAAGTTATGTTTAAAGGATGGCCTGCGGACTCATTAGTAGAAAATAGTAATACCACAGTAACACTGTTGTCTTAGTTCATTCAAGAGAATTTTATGTTAAATTGGAAAGATATTACAACCAGCAAATAACGGTCTAAAAATCTGTTCTCGTTTTTGACATGGTCTCCGGCAGCGGTTAAATTGGACTAAAACGATATTCGACACATAAATAATCAGATTGGCGGGTTTGTCATACCGAATATTCTTTAGTGCTACTGTATACTCTATTATCATTGGTTTATACTAATATTAAGCAAACTGTTAAAGTTAAAGTTTCCAGTGTTGCAGTCTGGATGCAGCTTGGCTTTCCGTCAGCCACATACAATCGAGATATACAGTATGATATAACTCAATATATGAATTACATGGCTACATGAGTGAAAAAGCAAATCGCACACGCTTATGTCTCATAACTCCATGAGCCCACATGTCTCTCTAAACTTGAGCCCATCACTCGTTGCAAATGCCACAATGCATACTCATTTACTCACTAAAGGTATGGCCAGATGAACTTCTATGCCCAGATCTGAACTACCCAGAAACAATTATTGCAAACATATTCGTGCCACCTAGGGAACAGGTATGAAACGTCAACTAGGTTATACACAGACAATATGGTAGCTCATCTCCTGCTAGCACTGGAGCAAATTCCACCCTCTATAAGTGTACTGATGGATACCTTGCTGCCAGAGGAACGACACCTAAAGTCTGATATCTAGAAACTTTCTATTAACTTGGTTTTATATCTGCTTTTGGGTAGTACAAAATGCATCAGTGATACCACCAGCAATAGGGCCCCCAGAGTTGGGAAGATTTTGCCATGGTGTAGGTGAACACTGTAACTGGTGCCAAGTTAACATTATGATGCACAGAGTGGATCTCATAGGCATATTAGCACCTTTATGAATGAGGAAAAGCATCCCTACCACCAGTGTCCCATAAAAAGCATGGCGCAGGGCCTTCCTGTTGGGCCGGTGTCCTTTAAGGAGCCCTTTTATAAGCTTTTGTGGGATGCTGGCATAAATTCTCTGAAATCTCTGAACGCCGACAAAAAGAGTCAGCCAATAAGAGTCACATGCTATGGAGATAAGCTCATCATGTACGTTGTGGTGGCCAGATAATTTTTTATGATCAACCTGGTTGAATCTGGGATTCCTGCCCAAGGTCAAATCGCCCATCTATATTGAGTCTTAGCAGCCAGTCCAATCTTTAGAGCAACTGTTCCTCTACCGTAGTGGCAGAACAGAGGCTGGCCCATGGGTTGCGGGCATCATCACATTGACCTATAGATGAGCTGGATGCCCAGCCCCTACAGTGATGTTCCACTTTGTGAGAAGTGTCTCCTCTCAATAGCCATTATTTAGACATGTGCCACTCCAGGGGGACTGGAATCTGTCCCTGAAACCTTCTTGCCAAACTGGTGTTGGTTTACAATTCCAAGCACCCCTTCATATCCTCCAGGAAAAGTTCAAATTTCCAGTGATATGGCCACAGCAGTCATCACTAAGGACTTCTCAGGGTAGTCATACAGTAAGCTTAGTGAGTTTAGTTACTCATGACATCGTCGGCTTGTTAACAAGGCAGCCTGCTATTAGGAGAGGTCAAATACAATAGAAGTTATGTTCGTTTGTAACCGTGGTTGTATGAACCCCAGATAGCTGCCAGGGTTCCTTGTAATTCCGAACTGGCAGCAGTTCCAGGGACAGATGGCAGAATGAGGGCAGTGTCATGCTTCACTACATGACTTGGAGGATCTCGGCATGTGTGCTCACATGAACAAGGATGCATCCAGGTCTTTCACACCGACCCTGGTGGGTATCTGAGGATTATACGACTAGAGCTACATATGTATCTAGAAACAAACAAACAAACAAACAAAAAAACAGTTGTGTGTACTCAAGCACTACCTATGAAAATGGACAGTACATGTTATATACAGAATAGTTTATCTGTTTAATAACTAGTCTGTTATATCATTGGACTCTTTGGTACTTCAAAATAATTACTGACTACATACTTACCTGGTTCAATGGATAGAAGGTACTGGACTGTAAAAGTGTGGGGACTGGTTGGACTTCTGATCGCTAACAATCTCAAACTGCTCGGCCCTTGAGTTAGGCCCTCAACCTTCAACTGCTTTATTTTTAAATCTCTTCTTTGTTACAGGTTTGCTTGTCCTTCACTGTACTTCTGTGTATCTGTGGTCCCCCGCTTGTTAACCACCAGTCCCTACTGTATGTGTCCAAAACCAAGCCATAAACACCCTTTAGTTCATCACTTATTATTCATAAACCTCAGTTTATTGCTAGAATTTCCTCAACACAAACTTGCTCAGAGCCCCTGCGTGTGTATGGTACACATACTGAAATATACATATTCTTCCTAATTCCGAGAGGCATTATCCAGTATACAGTATACAGTGATAGTCAGGGGCCACAAGAAGCTGTTTGTAGGTCAAACTTTAGCTACAGGCTTAATTTAGTGACACAGCATACAAAGTAGTTGCCAAATTTTTTTTATTTTTTAAAAACCTGTGCTGCGTTGAGCAAAGCAGTAGAAAGTACCCTAAAATGTGTGTGTGTGTGTGTGTGTGTGTGTGTGTGTGTGTGTGTGTGTGTGTGTCGGTGTTTACGTATGTGTGAGACGAATAACAACGGAGACAGTGGGAACTTCTGTGCAAAGCAAATTGCATTTCATACAGTATGCCTGAGCGAGAAATCAAAACAGCCTCATGATCACTATACACTCATGCACTTTGAAGGCACTATTATTTTTTTTGCAAAGGCATATTTAGCCAGATTTGCAGGAAGATGCGTGCACGTGTACGTACGTCTCGTACTTTACTATATTTCCTTCTATATAGTCGACGCCATTAAGCAGCGTGTGAACACTTTCTTGAAATTCCAGCTTTTATCGGTGAATACAGAGACACACAGATACACAGACGCACAATAGCATTAAAGTGCTTTTGTGTGGGGCTTAGCAGGGCCGGTCTTCTCTCTTACTGATTTCACTCCTTTGAGAGACACAGATCAGAACAGAAAAGACTTCAAAACAGCTCGCAAAGACTTAGCATGCTAGAGCTGAAACACAGATTAAATTAGAACGCTTTCATCTTGTTCTCTCTCTTTATTAGTCACCATTCTTCCACTGGAGATGGTGCGATTAATGACCGAGTCCTAATTCTAAACTAATAAACAAAATATATCTTTTTTTCTTAGAATTTTAAAGAGATTTATATACTGTAATGGGACAGACTATTAATTAGCCTGAGGCATGTTGGTGCGTGTGGTATTTTTTCATGAACAAAAGTGCGGTGTTGACAGCTCTTACGTTTATCCGGCTCTTGAAAACATGCAGGTTGCTTCTATCATCTTTTCTCCCGCGCTTCCCGCATTGCTTTACCCTTTTGTAAATTCCTTTCAGAAAAAAAAAAAAATACATGAGAAACGTTGTACTTTAAAAGGGGTTTTCCGAACCTGAAGCTAGAGATCAGGGCGTCTCATGCACAAATAACTGCATTTCAATAACTGCAACAAAAAAAAACAACTTTTTTTTGGCTGATCACCCATGTGGGGGAAAAAGGACATGATTTGGTGTGCAAAATAAAAAAAACACGGCACTCTCTATGTCAAAAGAGCAATCACTTTATGTCACGTATCCTGAGAAATACAGTAGGAAACAGCAATGAAAAAGCAAAAAGGAGAGAAAACATCATTTCAAAAATCAATGATTATATTCAAAGCTGGCATCGTACTTCTTTCTAAAATTGTCAGTTAAATGGTCAGTATACTGTATACATGTTTAGAAAGTTACATATACACCGCTCAGTCATAACTTTAACACATTAATTATCAATTATATCCCAATAGGCTCACTCATGCCCATGGGCATGAAAATCCATTCCACAAAAAAAGCCAATGCAGAACAAATTGCTACAAAAAAAGTCAATGCTGGCCATGATAGAAAAGCACCAGTTCACCAGGCAAAGACTGCCAAAGGCTGGCTGACCCGGCCTCCAAACACCACAAATCCCATTCTGATTGAGTACCAATGGGATGCACCAGACAAACAAGTCTGGCCCACAAAGGCCCCACCCTGAAACCCACAGCATCTAAGAGATACGCTCCCAGTATTCTGGTACCAGACACCAGAGCACATCACACTAGGTCTTATGCAGCCATGCCCTAAGGGCCCAAACCCGCCTCGGTGGCACAAGGGAAACCTCTACAATACTGGGCATAATGTTTTGCCAAACAAACAAACCACTGCATTTAAATCTAAAAAAATTTAAACAAACAGCTGTTAGGTTTTACTGAGCTTGCTGGAGAATATGAGTTCTTCTGGTAACTTTGTCACTCTGGTAACTCTCGCTCCTTTCTATTGTTATGCAAATCCCAGAAGCGTACAGTACATTAGGTTTTTTGTTTCCATCTGAAAACTGGTCTGACTTGTACTATATTTCTTTCTTTACAGTCATGCATACATTCTCCTGGAATGTTTATTTATTTTATTATTTTTAAGCTATATATGAAAACACTGGATGATTTTGTACATAATTATGCAGACATGATAAAGATATATAACAAAATTGGTACAGCATATAATATGATGCCTAAGAGTTTTGCACAGTACTGGACTGAAATATAGACTGAATATTTCTTTTGTGTGCTATCAAATGTACTGTAACATTGCTGCATGAAGAGTTCTATAAAATAGCACTTGATCCAGGACTTCATTATTTCATTTTACTGTTCAATATTCAACTAAAACCAGAATTATTGTATCATGCTTATAATTTCATATTTAAAAGAATTCTTTTGAAGTTCCCAGTGAATATCACACAATAATTTAGTCCACAGTCATATAAGGCACAGTTAGTGCATTAAGTGTTTCCCAGCACAAATCAATGCACTTGATATAAAACAACACATTTACAAATGTAAAATACTCTTTTAAAATATCGCTCTGTATAATACACTGGGACCTGTTGGTCATTCTCCAGATGTTCGCTCACGCCTGTGTAATAAGCCAGTAAGAACCTAGTTCTGGAGGAGTGTAGGTTGTTTACACATGACGTCACGGTTTTCCCTGAAAGGTTAAGTGTCCCAGTGTTGCAGTAAATTTACTCCTCTTTATGACCTACTCAAGCTAAGCACTTTTAGTGTCCATAGGTAGTAATTCACGATGTCAGGGACTAGAGGGTGATAGGAGACACATCCACGTCTCCTCTTTAAAGGCCAATAAATTTGGGCTTGGACAGCCAGAAAAGCTTCTACAGTGTAAGAATAAGAATGCAGCCTTTTAAATAAGACTGGCTTTCAATCAAAGTCCATTCAGAGGAAAATAAGGGGCTGGGAATGGACACATGTTGTGGCTATTAATGAACGCACCGAAGATGCCGTTTTCTTGATTTATTTTGCGGCTGCCATGGAGAGAGTAGAGAATGACGTTACTTATAGCGCTGAGTCTATAGGCATTAATAAGCATGGCTGGCTTTGGAACAGGCTCTGGGGAATAAATTAGATGTCACCGCTGTCAGATTGACAAGGAAATAATATAAATGTGTCAATTAGGAAGTTGAGGAATGTAGAAGTGGCACAGTGAATTCTGTCGCTCAGGACGGATTTTTTTTTTTTTTTGGCACAAAGCTAGGCGTGTGTGTTTAATAAAAAAGGTTTTCAACTGACAGTCTGGATTACAATATACAGAAATTCACTGGCAATGACATATTTAAAAAAAAAAAATACCCGAATTTTTCTACTATGGAAAAATATACAAACAGACAGTTTTTAAGCACAAAATACATGAAAACATTATTAAAGTTAACAATGATAAATTCATGCATCTGTTCTCTACTGTGTTAGATCAAGATGTCTATTTATTATGCACTGTAATTTTTACCGAGTGAAGAGAATTACAATAAATGTTGAATAATTTTTTTAGAAGAATATATACTGTAGCTCTGGAAAAAAATAAGACACCACAGCAATTTACTCTAGAAAACTTCTGGAATGTCATCAAGAGGAAGATGGATGGTCAGAAACCATCAAGCAAAGATGAGCTTTTTGCTCTTTTGCAAAAAGAGTGGTATAAAGTTACCACAATGCAATACCACAGCAATGTGAACAACTGGTGGAGAGCCGAAACGCATGAAAGCTGTAACTGCAAACCGGGATTATTCCACCAAGTACTGATTTCTTAATGTTATTTATCCAAAGTATTAACACAATTTACAAATATTATTTGCATTTTGTTTTATCTAAGTTATTAAAGCTCTGCACTCTAAATAACAATAGTTATATTTTGAATTTACAGTAGGAGAAATATTGTCAGCAGCTCACAAAAAATTCAACAAAACTGTTCATCTCACCAATACATGCACCTGTAAGAAAAATAAACATAAGAAACTGATTATTTTTCTGTGGTCTCTTTTTTCCCCCCAGAGCTGTATATATAAAGAAATAAGATAAATTAATAAAAACTACTTTATTGAAAAAAAAAATATCTTAGCAAGTGACTGTTTCTTAAATCTAATCAAATCAATCTACTGTTTCTTATGATATAATTACAAGAAACAAAATATATGATTATTAAGCTTATATTATATAGCCTTATATTATTCCTAGAAATAAATTATTTAAATTAGAAGAAAAACTTCCAACAGAACTTGGATATTAAAAGCTTAAAAATAGTAAAATATATTTAGAAATAGGGTTAATAATCTTACATTTGTTTATTGCAATCTTATAATAAAATTAGTACATACATTTCACATAAGATATTGCATTGTATGTGACTTGATGTAAGGTATTGTACCTTGTTAAGATTTACATTTTGCATAGTGACATAGTTAAGAGTACAATACATTACTTGTATTCTTAACTGGATAAGAATACAGGTACAAATACAGTACATTAAGCAATTCTTCTTTTTTTGACCAGAAAGGTTCTCAGTGCACTAAGCCTATGTTCACCTTATCAGTCTGAAGTGACTTTAGTCTTATTTTTTACCTTTATGTGACACAGATCTATGTATTTAGGACTAACACCCAGTGAATGACAGCCCACCATGCACAGGCTCCAGTAGGCAAAGAGCCCAAGGCTGCCAACATGGCCGGCAAACTCCTGAGATTCTGATGAAGCACTCATGGGACGCGCTGGACAAACAAGTCTGACCCATGGCGGTCCCATCCTGCAACACAGCGCACCCAAAGGATCAGCTGCCAGTGTCCTTCTGCCAGCAATAACAGCACATGCCCTAAGTCTCTGTGGAGCCACACCCTGAGGGGTCAGAGCCATCAGAGCCACTCAGAAACACAAGGGGTCCTACACAATACTGGACTTAACACTTTGTGTTTTAATGTTATGGCTGACATTGGCTATACTACTTGGCCAATTTCTTATCAATTTATTGCCCTGCACCAAGCAAAGAAAAGCACTAAGTCGAATGCTGGAAATTTACTAGAAATAGTGTTAAGAACTGACCAATGAATTATTAAAACCTAAGAGGATAGTGCTGAACTTTCAACTTCAAAGAACAAATGGAGTCAGAAGAAAACATGAATGAAGATCACTTGAACACTTGGTGCAGTTCATATCATAAGAAATGGACAGTAGAAATCGGGAGACCATTCAGGGAAATAAGGCTTCAGTTTGCTAGGGAGAATAAAGATTGGACTTTGGAGCAATGGAACCCTATTCCAGAGCGATGGGTGCATCAGGGTTCTCCGGTTTCTTCCGACAGTCCAAAGACATGCAGATTAGGCTAACTGGCATTCCCGAATAGCCCATAGTGTGTGAATGTTGACCGAAGGTCCTACCATGGTTGTACAAGATGGGAATAAATACAATGGTCATCATTGGCCTCCATTGTCCATAGTTGAGCTACAAAGGTTCCTAGATGGATAGACGGATGAGTGCATCAGGGTTAGAAAGGAAAGCGCATGAAGTGATGCACCCATCATGCATAGTGTCCACTCTACAAGCCTCTGGAGGCAGTGTTATGATCTCAGGTTGCTTCAGTTGGTCAGGTCTAGACTCAGCAACGATATGCGGCAATAATATTAAGTCAGCTGACGACCTCAATGTACTAAACGACCAGATTATTACAGTCGTACACACACATACTGTATTCCAGGACTGAAGCTGGAACTGGGATTGGGAGCATAAGGAATCATTTTCACATTGTGAGCTGAACACATTGCATACATGAACACATTGCATGCCATAAGCATAGATAAATATAGGTGAATTTATTTATTTATTACATGCTATTTTGTAATGAATAAAATGGTATCTGTTGTTAGATTTCTGTAGTATAAGTGGAATAAAAGGGGAATTAAAGAGGAATAAAAGTCTGTACTGTTATGGGAAACTAATCAACTTTGGGGTGCTAATACCTTTTTCATGTCAGACCACTTGACACTGTCCTATTTTGCATTATCGATCCATAAAAGCGCACCTACATTCGGAAGCAAGGCATATCTTGGCTATTCTTCTTCTGAGTGTGAAGAAGAATAGCCAAGTTCTTCTTCTGCTCTCAAAAAAAAAAAAAAAGAGAAAAGAAATAAATATGCAACAATTTTAAGGGAATGGAGTGAAGTGGTGCAGTAATGACTGGAGTTCAATGACTAGAGAGCACTGAAGAATTGACTGATGGCTGTGTCTCTGTTTGAGAGTCTGCTTCCAGACTGACGTCTCCATCCTGAGAAAGCGGTGCCCCACTCACGTTCATTTGCAGTGAAAAGAGCGTGCATCGATTTTTAATTCAGGCACCTCGTGCAAATTCTAACGAGATCGAAATTTATTATTCATGTTCTGAGAAGGAGAAGTCACAGGTGACTTTGCTTGTGATGAAATCTCCAGTACAGCAATACATAATGCAGACCAATGCATGGTACATGCTAAGATGCAGCGAGCATGAAGCTGGTCACAAGATGCCCATGAAAGAGCAGCAAAGAAAAGAAGAAAATACTACTGAGGATTTGAGAGAAGTCCTTAGGTGTATACAGTATACTATATAGGGGGATGTATAGCAGATGATACGTAGTCTGTTTGACTTTCCACATTCACAGCTTTTCTGATCGCTCTGTACATAAACATGATTAATACAGTACGTATTAAATAAAAGGTAAAAGTGAAGTACACTTAAAAGAAAAACCGCACACACACACTAGGAAATGAGTGTTAGTGAGTATGTGGACAGAATAAAGATGGAGAGAGTAAAGTTCCTCTGCTTGCGTCTTTCACTTCAGCTCCAGACGAACTCTATTAATGGCAAATGAAAAACAGAGCTTCCTATGGATGGAGGCAGATTATGAGTTCTGATTCTGGACTAACACCCTGCTGTATAACTCACACTCAAGCTAATTACACAGTACTGTGCTACAAGCACAAACACACACACTCACATACAGAGTAAATGAAACCACATTCCAAATTTCCTTCTGTGGATAAATTCCATCCATCCATCTGACCTTCCTTGGATCCAGTCATTCATCTATCGATCATCCACAGATTTGCCATCCATGTATCTCATCAATCGATTCTTCCATGCATCAAATTATGTATAAATTTATCCATCAATCCAACCAAGCATCCATCCCAAATGCATCCATCAATCCATCCGTCCATGCATCAACTCATCAATTTATTCATCCATTCATCATTCCATCCAACCATACATCCATCCATCCTCAATCAATCTAAATCATCCATCCATTTGTCTATCAAACCATCCATCTACCCATATCAATCCATCTAAAACAAAGATACTGGGATTTCCAACATACAGTCTACCTCTAAACTGTTATTACAGATGCATATATGTAATATATATATATATACAGTATATATATATATCAGTTTTATTTTAATATTAATATCTGCTGCTGAGCATTGTTAAAAGAACTGGTGATGATCATTGAATTGCGAATAACTTGGTCTAGAAATACGAGTAGTACACATCCACTTTGTCTGCAGAGTGTCATGTGATCACAACTGAGCCAATGGTTCTTCTTTCTCTCTCTTGCTGTGGGATTGTGGGTAATCATCTCCCATGCTCAGTCTCTGTGAACGTTTGTCACTTGTATAGTCAGCATCCATGTACCCATGTGTACTGTTTACTATAACATTGTGACTACGTGTGTAATTTAGGAGACAGTCTTACCAAAAGAATTCCTGAAAACAAATTGTGCTGATTAAAAAAAAATCCAAGACTGGAAATGTAACCAAGCACTCAAGTTTGCATATGTGTTCATGATCATGGCGTACAAATTTTCACTAGAACAATAGAAGTATCTTTGATATTGCTGTGTATTATGATTAATATTTAATAATGCAACATCAAGTCTCACGATTTTAAAAATGTATGCCGCATGCAGCAGGTAACCTGTACCTTTTAGCTACTTGGACCCATTTATACTCTTTAAAACTCTCTTTTTATATACACACACACACACACTTTCTCCTAGCAGGGAAGTATCAATAAGCAGCGGTGAGTTTCCAACAGTCAGGCAGTGAGAGTCTGCAGGATTCTGACAGCTCAGTGGTCTTCACCGAGAAGATTCGGCTTGGTCAATCAGAGGTCATCTGGGGGTCATAATCCGCAGGTACATGCAGACTAGCCGCATCCCCCTTTGTCTTCCCTTGATGGACATTACGGAGAGATGAAAAATAGCCAACGGTGAGTGAGGGAGCCTGGAGGAAGCTTGGTTTTGACATGTTGACAGGTTTGTCTGACATTATAAAAATGTTTTCCACCTGATTTACACATACCTGCCTCAGTTCCCCTCTCCCTAAACTCACCTGGCAGCCACAGAATAAAAGGGACGTGTTCCAAACCTAAGCAGGGAACATATTTTCATTTTAGAGACTTTTCTGTATTCCGTTACCCGTGTATGAAAATCACAGAATTCGTTCATGCATTGTCTTTTAGATGGTAATAAATGAGGGTACATGATCTGTCATGTATGGAAGGAGAAATATGCTAAAAACCTTAAAAATACTGTAACATCTTGTAGTATACAAGCACCGATTTTTTTTACTGGATAAAAAAAAAGAGTTACCTTATAAGATTTTGCATGGACTACGTTGCAATGTCAGTACAACTACAGGTAGTCCCCGACTTACGTACAAGTTCCGTTTCGGGAGAACGATCGTAATCGGATTTGTTCATAAGTCCGTCAATACGAGTCTTATACACCTTTGACATGAATATACAATGTATATAATCTATCTATATAATAGACTGTGCCTCCAAATCGTGAGGGGAATCCCACTGATGCAGTTGGGTGAGCTGATCTCGATTAATGTTTAATGTATAATGACAGGACAGTTTTCCATCATCGTGCTCCCGGACTGATTCATTGAAACCGGTAAGGTCGACTCATTTCTCCCGCACCCCCCTTCTTTCACATACACACACACGCACACACACACACAGACTGTACAATATACTCAACTTTGGACATCTAATAAATTCGCCTACACACTAAAAAATATTGTATATATCTGTTATTAACATTTATTAATCAATTTTAAAGAGGTCTTGAAATACGAGCAGTACGCATTCGCTTTGTACTGTATATGAAAATGTCATTCAACGCTAGGGTTCCTGCTGGGTTTGCATAAATACACAGAATTTTATTTTTATTTTTTTAATAATGCGTTATTTATTAAGGAAGGAAGTCACCAGGAACTATACCACGATACAATATTATCATGTTGCTTAGGTGTTGATTTGGTTTGTATTGCGATTCTGTAAGTATCACGATTTTATAAATATCCTGATTCAATATTAATCTTTTTTTCAGATTCTATGTATATAAACTTGGGAAATAATTCACTTCTGTTACGCAAGATTTTGAGCTTTGAAAAATGAGCACGCCATCTGCAGGATTATAGAGAAATAGGCAACATTTTACCACCTCAAATACAGCGCAGACAGAAAGTCTCTCCGCAGCGGCCATTTAGAGTAGTAGTACAGTAGTACGTTGACGCGGTCTTGTTTGGGGCCACCAGTCTGTTGTACGTATCCGAGGAAGTCTTTGCGTAACGTCGGCTGTGCGTTTTTGTGTGAAAATGTTAACCATGGAAAAACATGTTTTTCTAGCGGAGCACGTTTTTAAAGATGGCGATAAATAGCTACAATTTTAAGTAGCTTTTCTGGAGAAAAGAATATCACATCACGATACTGTACGAGATTTAATTAAAAAATACATGAATGGCCTCCGGGTGGTGCAGTGGTAAAGTGCTCGCCCTATCATCTGGAGATCGCTAGTTTGATTCCCGGGTGATGCTGATTGGCCGAGCTCTCTCAGAGGGGAGGGATGAGAGGTACTTAGTGCTCCCACATCAGGGGCGTCTGTGACCTCATGCAAGCGGAAGGAGCGGATAGTGCTGTCCTCCGAGTGTGTTACACCGCCCCCAACAGGGAGTGGGAGGGAGGAATTGGACATGACTAAATTAGGGAGAAAATCTGGAAAAAAATCGAGAAAAAAAAGTGGATTTCATTAAACGAATATTTTTCCCATAACCTACTGTACTCTACTCTACTCTACTCTAGCATGTTACAAACATATCTAAATAAAAAAATACATTTAAATAAGAAAGAAAGAAAAAAACATTTTGGAGTCTATGAATTGCCACACAAATCAATCGTGATATGTAACTGAATCTCCCATATCTATTATTTACCGACCACAGAGGCTGCATAACATTTACACATCCACTTTGCGGTCAGCGTCTCGTCTTCTCCTATAGATAAATCCGACATCTGATTTAACAGTGACGTTGTAGTGTTGCGTCAACTTCCTATACGAGAACATGCCTATGTACCGTATACTGCACAACGTGCCAGCGGAAATGTCTGTGCATGCATATTTAACTTTGACAGCCAGAACTTTTCTCGTTACACAGAATAACTGGGCAGGTTGCAGTAGCCTGGGCTTCTCTGGGGACAACGCGCGAAGGCTATTGGGATTCACCTGGAGGAACGCTGAATATCAGACTGAGCGGCAAGGGTCCGGCTTCACATGCCTGGTGTTAAATTAGGAAATACTTTAATCCCTGTCTATCCCTGAGGTGGGATAAAAATGTGACAGTGAAAAGTCTCTCCTGTCTCTCTCTCTCTCTTTGTGTTAAGTTCAGGGTGTGCTTCACTGGCCTGACTGTTAAATAAAAGTCAAATAACCCTAGAAGCATGGCTTAACTTGACCCACTATCCCTCAAGGTATGAGAAAGACATGCAGCACGACTCTTCTCTGTCCTGACATCCTCCCGACTCAGTGGGAAAAATACTTTTAAGTTTTGACCCCCCTGTGTTGCAGTGAAGAGGTCTTCATCGAGTACTTAAAAGAACAATCATTTCAAAAGAAACTTGACTTGCGGTGTTGTTAGTTGCTGTACAAATGCCATCCTAAGAGGGCTTTAGCTTTAAGTATTCATAGTCCCAGATCTACTTGTACAGTATTAGCATAACGATTGAGCACAAAGCGCTTCTGTAAGTCAGTCTGGATAAGAGAGTCTGTCAAAATGACCACTAATTGTAGGACACATTATTACTTCCCCGTAACTGACCTGCACACTCCAAAGAGGGACCAGGGTGACTCTTCAGATCAGAGTGAACATCGGAGTCTTTGTAAGACTGCCAGTTCAAATCCCATGATGCCACAGCCATCCACTGCCAGGAGTCAAGACAGCAAAACTGTCCATCCTCTCTGAATGGGAAGGAAGGTATTCGCTTTTTCTCCTTTTCACAATCACAGCAGAGATATCGCTTTCCTCCAAGTGTGTCATGGTTCCATGTGACGCAGAACTTCAGAGACATGGATACTATAGGTTCGCTTCTAGCACATGGTACTGAACATGTTTCCTCTCACCCTCCTCCCCGGTTGAAAATGATCATGTGATAGAAAAGAGTTATGATGCTTTTGATGAACCAAGTAATAACCACAGAAAACTTTACATTAAAGTTTATATTTAAGTCATAAACTTGGGGCAGTCTTCTCAACTATCAGGTCATTCTCTTTTTCCAGACTGAGGGCAAATCCACATGACTACACACTCTATAAATGAGTGTTTTCATGATATCGGAATTTTGAATTTATAAACCATCGAAACGTTTGTGATTTCTATAGCCTACAAAATGGTTTAGAAAAATAAGAGTGACAAATTTATAACAGCAGAGAACCTTATTAGGTTCATGAGACTTTTTAATAAAACTGATCAGATACACCATAATATATAACCAGGTTTGGTCGTACTGTCAGATTCTTTTTAAAAACCAAGCTGTGTTTTTGTAGAAAAAATCAAAAGAGTCAAAAATTGTTTAAATCATAAAATTAGTTTAGTTTCATTTCAATTAACAGAAAAAAATATATATAACAATAAACCCTTTTTCCCAGCAGCTTGCTTTAGTTCCTAAAACTGCTTCTGAGTTTTATTAAGTACAATAAGTTTATTTGTGTAAACACTCATTTACAAATCTATATCATTCATAATTAATATTAATATTTATTCTATAAAAATTAATAAATATGTATGTAAATATGTATTGCTCCAATATGTTGGATAATTTTAATCTTTGTAGAATCTGACACATTTGCCCCGATCATGCACTTTCGAGACGCTCCTTAACCGTTCCTATTCCTTGCTGAAATTGTATGATGGCTAACCTGTTGCTAACGCTATCCACTACTGTCCAGTTTTATTGCTGTAATGCATTTTCAGTCCCAAAATGTAAAAAATTACACGAATATTTATAGTTTATTATACAACACGTTAAGCCTGTAATTGTAAAAGTGTGACTAAAGTCACACTGAGAAACTCAAAGTCTGAGCAAAAAGTAGGACATGTTTTCACAGAGACACCCACATGTTATATGTTGAACGTCTAAAGGTTGGAAATAACATCATTATAACTTCCACAAACTCAGCATTAGGTAGCAGGTGGGAATTAGCAAGAGCAAACTGGGGGGGAAATGCGGTGACTGCTTGTTTCCATCTTGTCTAATGTTGCTGTGGTTTCATGCTTCTGCTTCGTTTAGCATCAGCGGCACTGGAACGAACAGCAACCTCTTCTACTCTTATTCCACCTTTGGTATAAACACATCGAATGGTTTCGTTATCTAGAATTTTGTTTATTTATTTATTTTTGCATAGATTTTTTTTGTTGCGTTCTTTGATGTATGTTTTGTTTGATGTATGCTGCATCTTTGATGTATGCTTTGATGTATTCTTTGATGATGTCACCCAGTATATATATCATATATAATGATCAATATGTACAAAAATTTTATTTTACAAAGGTCAATGCCAGGTAATCATTATTATAAGTTAAATCAGAATACAAATTAAGCCAAATTAAAAGGAAAATTACTAAATTAAAAATGACTAATCCTGTTGTTTCGATTGAAGCTAATTTACTGTGTTATTTCTGTAGTGCATGAGCTTTAAATCATTCACACCTTCATCATCAGTAATTGCTTTATCCTAGTCAGGGATGTGCTGGATCCGGAGCATATCCCAGGATCATTGAGCGTATAAGGTTGGATTACACCCTGGATGGGAGGGCAATCAATCATAGGGCAACGTGGATACACGCATTCACACACTCGTTCACACCTTGGGGCAATTTAGCACAGCAAATCCTTCTATGAGGTGGGAGGAAAATGGGAGAAAACCTCCTGGGACACCGGGAGAGCATGATAATCTCTGCATAGACAATAACCTGAGCTCGGGATCAAACCAAGGACCCTGAAGCTGTGATTCAGCAACAAGGTTTACTTATGATGTTTATTCGCTGCTTATATGCAGCTGAAGGTTTTTTTTTCTTTTTCTTTTTGATAATGATGGAAAAGGATATTACCATAAATCCGCTACACTGTACCTGGATTAAAAAGAAAAAAAAAATCTTCTGTTAACCAAATTGCAGAAAATTGCAGCACGAATAGTTTAATTTACACACAGAGGACTGGCATATGGTTGCTGAGTCTCTCTCTCTCTCTCTCCGTCCTACTTTTCCCTCCTCCTTTCAGAAAGAAAGTGTTTCCATTCTGAAAGCAGGATTTGGGGACTTCCACTGCGATAAGGGAAAATGTGTTTCAGGAGGAGCACATGGCTTAGAATATCATGGGGCAAAACAAAAACTGACTGAGTCATCACTAGATATATTTTTTCAAAATCTGCCTGGCTAGACGTGCATTTCCTCTCTCACTCGTTCTCATTCTGCTTTATCCCAAAACTCTCAGCGGGTGCCTGCTGTATAAAAGTCTAAAGCTGGGTTTCGGTGCTAATCAGCACGAGGGAAGATTTCCTCCTAAATTTAGCGAGTCTGGTTGTTCGTAGCTTTCCTACCTCATGAGAGATTAGTGCACTTGTTGTAAGATCGAGTTCGGGTAATGTAAGCTCTAAACCAGAACTGAGAAAGAATCCAAAGTGGTAAAATAGCTTTTTAAAAAAATGTTTTTTTTTAGGAATAATTGAGCTTTACGTCAATTATTTCGTATTAACAATTCATTGTTGGTGTCTCACTGCGGCAATATGCCATCCAATTGCATTTGCTTGAGAAAGAAAGCTTTAAACTTGCTACAGAAGACACTCATGTCTCTCCTGTTCAATCAAGGGATTTTTTTTTATAGACTTCCCTATACCCTGATCATAACATTTAGCACATATTATCAGATATTTAAGATCAGGTCAAGTGGCTAGCATGTACATCATTTTATTGCAGAAGCCAATATAATTGCTCTCGTCTATTCATTTCATAACCGTGTGAGATTGACCGAGCTGGCTAAATTAGCAGACAGAGTTAAGAGACTCACCCACAGGTGACGGTGTTCCTGCGCTGCTGGGGGGGTTAAAACTTTGCGTCGGAGACGGCAAAGGAAGCGAGTTGATCACAGTGGGGAACAGCAAGGGATACACCCCTGTCCTGTAACGCCTCATTTGGATCACGGAAGAAGTGCTGCAAGACCTGCTGGCTGCCTTCATTCCACAAAAGGAGAATGGGCCGAGGAAGAGGGGTGAGGAAGGTGGTGTCGGATCTCAGCAGACCTGATGCACCAAAGTCCCTGCCTCAGCAAATCCATTGGGTTAAATGGTTTAGGATGTGCTCAGTAAGCCCTGAGGTGGGGCTGGACTTCATGCTTTTGCAATGCATCAGTCAGATGGCGTGACTAGGACTGATGTCACTTGATGAAATCTGTAAAAATAAATAAATAAATAAATAAAAATGGGGTTAGTATTTGTGAAATTCGTCATTTGGCAATTCCTTTTGCATTGTCATTTTTAATAGTATAGTTCTGAACGGAACATGTTTTCTTCATCTTCATCACATGCAATGTTAAGGCAATTTTAATAAAGTATGTGTAGAGAGAAAAGAGTCATTGACCCATAACATCATCACTAATAAAAAAAAAGACAGTGGATAAAAAATATTTTTTCCAATTTTTATTCCTATGAGGCAATAAAAAGAACAATGCTTTTTTTTTCTTCTTTTCTCATTCTCTCCTTTTTTACTGACCCCAATAGAGGCCTCTTCCAAATGGTTGAGATGTTGCTTTATGGTGAAAGTATACAAATTTATACATACAAGCAAAACAAAACAAAAAACAAACAACAAAAACTTTTTGCACAATAAAAGATATTTTTGGACATAAGATCCACTTTATTTCTTATGGTATGCTACAGAGCAATAAAAATGGTGTGCTATTTAAAGACGGTGACATCTAATATATTTTTTGCTATAGCATACATCAACCAAATGGTAGGGATGACTCAATCAGGTTAAAGTCAATTTTTAAAATATGAAATAGTGAATCAAAACGTGCTTTACCAAAAGGTTGAGCAGAATATTAAAGGGTATTCGGTATTCATTGTAAGGACCCTGAGTTTACCTCTCCATTTATGTCTTAATTTACTTGTAACAATAATACTGCTGCATATTAAAGCTCTCACCATCCCATTCATCAGGCACTGCCTTATAATTCAAGCCTCATTGTCTCTCTCTTCGCTGGACTGATCTCTGTTTATGCTAATAATTGTAGGGGGGAAAATTCAGCTGATTAACTCATCGAGGTTTTATTTTGTCTCTTATGTTTTATGACATTTTAAAAAAACTTTAGTAGATCTCCATTTGAGACACAGTATGAAGTAGGACAGGTGAACCTTAAGTTCAGCATAAATACCGTAATGTAGTGATTGATCATGTCCTTTCTTTTAATAAAACGCGGTTACTACACAGGAGTGTGTTTCCAGAGGAAATGGACAGGAAACATCTTTCCTCTTTAAACAGAAAAACTAAGGTTATTCTGCATTATATTTTTCTCTGAGGCACTTTCCAACTCTCTCTCTCTCTCTCTCTCTCTCTCTGTCTTCCAAGGTGAGAATAAGCAAGGCGGAGCAGAGAGGGAGAGCGTCCCAGCACAGGTGCTAAATCCTGTTTAACAGAGTTATAAACTGCGGCAGCATAATGGCAGCCATAACGCCTTAATCTGCAGTTAGGGTGCAGTTAAAGTGATGGGTAACCACACTTCATAATTAACGGGCCCCAGATCACGGCATCATCCTACTGTGCTGTGACTTCAAACAGAGAAAGAGAGAGAAAGGAGAGAGATTCTTAGATATTCGCGCCATTCTCCCTGAATGATGTTCTTCTTTCCCTCCCTTAGTTGAACCAATCAAGTGCAATATTTAATTTCAGAATTTTTCTGTGTCAGACTCCGCCGGGACACAGTCGCTGTTATCCAGGCAAGGAAATGAGAGTATGGATAAGAGGATGGGTTCCAGTCAAAGCTTTTACATTTTTAAGCTGTTCTTCCTGCATGGTATACTCTAGCCAAGATTTTAAAGGAGAAAAAAAAAACATGAGGTTGTTTTGCATGTGAAATAATTCTTATTTCACATGCAAACTGAATACACTCGTTTAGAAGATGAGGTGAAGAGCAGCTCAGGATTGCAGAAACCTTACCTCTCAACCCTCATATATATATATATATATATATATATATACACACATACAGTAGCAATACACACTCAGTCCTTCGCTTTATATCACTTTCTCTGCTTATTCTTTATACTGCTTTTTCTGTATAGGGTTGCGGGGGTCTGGAGCCTAGTTCAGGGGTCCAATCCATCACAGGGCACACACGCATACACTTACACACACTATAGGCAATTTGGAAAGACCTAATCTGCATGTCTTTGGATTGTGGAAGGAAACCGGAGCACTAAGAGGAAACCCACCAAGCATGAGGAGAACATGCAAACTCCACACTCGAGATGGGAATCGACCCGGAGATGTGAGACCACAGTATTTCTAGCCATCTTGATTATTATACACTATCAGTGAAAAAGCTTGGACACACCTTCTAACTCTGATTTTTAAACATTATAAACAATCCTGAAGGCGTCCAAAATATGCAGTAATCTCCTTTAAACAGTTGATATTGAGATGTATCTGCTACTTACTGTGTGCTCTAGTAAATCCTTCATAACGGCTCTAATCTGAGGTGCTGGTTGTTAATCGGTGATTTCTGAGGTAACTAGTAACTCTAAACGAACTTCTCCTCTGCAGCAGAGGTACGTTTTGGTCTTGCTTTCCTGGGAAGCTCTTCCTTCATGAGAGACAGTTTCATCATGGTGCTTGATGGGTTTTACAAACGCACTTGACAAAATACTGTTCTTGCAAGAACTATTCCAGAACATCTGACTTTCGTGACGTAAAATAAAATAACCAACTGTTGATGATGTTACTTAATTTTCTCACGTCATATGTGTTATTTCATAGTTTTGAAAAATCCCGTATTGTTCTGGAATGTAGAAAATAAATCACAAAACAAAAAGCACTGAATTAGAAGGTGTGTCCACACTTTTGACTGTACTGTAAGTTATTCAAAGTGAACATGTAAAACCCATCCTGATGAGGGAAATTCAAGAGGTCATGTGACAGGACCTAAAAATCACCTTTTGGTTTATACAGTTATACAGTATTACACAGGCGGTTGAGACATTAAAGCTAGAAAAACTAAACTGTCTGCTTAAAGTGTCTAAGTGAGGTGTTGGATCATCACAAGTAAGGAATAACAGCCTTTTCCTCTTCCAGACCATAAAATGTCAGGAAGTGTTTAATTAGAAGTAGTCAGTCCAGAATGTCTCAGTTGTTGTAAACTGGGTTGAAATCCAGCGACTATAAAGGCTAAAGCATATGATTTATATTCTAGATCATGTCCATACTCATTAAACCAATTAATAAGAGTCCATGCATTGTGAAAGGGGGAGGAGCCAACCTAGAAGCCACCACACCAACTTGGAAATGGGTGTGGTTTTTCATAAACGGATAACGGTCATTAATACCGTTAGCGTTAACTTAGCTGAGCCAAACACGTTTAATTTCACTGTGGGAAAATAATATTTCGTGCGGAACATATCATAAAAAGCCTTAAAAACCTTAAACATGCACTGTATTTGTGTGTATTTGTGTGTGTGTGTGTGGTTTACTAATGATTTATTTGTGTGTGGATTGTGGCGCACACACACAGTGTAGAACACTCGTGATAGAGGTCTGAAAGATGGATGAACAGCACAAGGATTTAAAATCTTTCAGGAAATCTAATTAGCCCAAGACCATCTTTGCTTTTTGAAAGAACCCTTCACGGATACGATATTTCATCTTTCTTGTGCATGTAAAGGAAAATATTTAAAGAAGAATGAACTGCATAGAACAATGCAGCAGTGAACTCTGTATGCCATTATTAGAGGACTGATGGATTATAACATACGTACACAGTAGAGAATGGATGAATCACCCTTTGCTTGGCTTGTGTTAAAAAAAAATGTCTCTGAAAGCTTCTGGAAGGACAAAACCAAGATGACAGGCTTGAGTTAGTCATAAAAAGAATGCGATTAATCAGTATTAGCGTGTTTTAATCGGGCATTTTGGAATTTCAGAAGACTTTCGGAGACGTCGTCTTGTTCGAGTCGGAATGCTGTTGTCGTGACGCAATCTAATTTAGAAAAGCTTCATCGGGATTTTATTTTTCACTTTTTACCGCTTCTCTTTGGCTCTTTGCTCGGACCATAATTGAGCTGAGTCACTCGGTTTCATTAAGAATCCGATGTGTTCCTGGATTTCTAAGAATAAATGTTAATGCTCATTTTATGAGTAGAGCCAACCGGAAGAGAGGCTGCTAATGCACTCGGAGCTGGAGTGCTCTCAAAAGCACACTGGAAACATGGAAGGACAATGCACTTTGGATAAGCTGACTATTCCATGTGAATGTAATAAAATGTAAATGTGAAATGGTCTACTCCAAATGCCCGATGCAGTTTATTACAGGAAAAGCTAATGAGTGTAATGTAAATTAAACAAATCTGTACTTCTTTGGTCAAATTATAGAAAACAGACATATGGCACCAGCGCAAAAGCATTACACCACACAGATACAGCTTAAGAGCTTCAGTTACTATTGATAACAAACATCAGAATGAGGAAAATATGTGATCTCAGTGACCTTGCCCATGGCATATTTACTGGTACCAGATGGCGTAGTTTGAGTATTTCAGCAACTGTTGATCTCCTTTGAATTTCACAAAGAGCTCTAGAGCTTATACAGAATGGGGCAAAAAGCCCAAGGACTGAGCTGATAGGACGTCTACGGTAACTTAATCCATCACTCTTCACAGCCACGGTGAGCAGAAAAGCATCGAAATGCAAAAGATGTCAAACCTTTCACTCCGTCGTATTCTGATCATGAAGTTCCCACTGCGTCCTAAAAATATTGAAGAACCGAGTGGGAATGGGGTCAAAATGAAAAAACATGCATTTATCAAGTTCATACTATGTCCTAGACACGCCCCTGTCAGGTTCTCAACGCGTCTTGGCACTAATTTCCTATCCATATATGAATATATTTTTCTTCCTATATTATAGATTACACTTTCTTTCAGCTGCTCCCGTCGAGGGGTCACAGAGCACACGAGCTGATCCACATACAACTTGGCGCATTGTTTTATGCCAGATGTCCTTCCTAACACAACCCTTCCATTTGTCTAACTGGGATCTCAGACCCCCAAACCAACAACCTAGAGCCTTAGTTGTCTGAGCCACCACTCCCTTAGGTTGTATATTATATATTATACTAAATTTTTCTGCTTGTCATTTCAGTTGAAGTATGGTTTAACAATCTCACTAGGTCAACAAACTACTGTAGTAGTTGACCTGTGTATTGCGCTACTATCCTTGCTACTGGATGTTTATAATTTCCTTGGAGAGCAATAAATCATCTATTTATCTCTGCTGTATGCACACCATAAACTTTGGAAGCACCAGAAGAACATAAAATGATCTTAAGTCTTCTACAACATGGCATGGATCTACAATGGTCTAAGCACAAGCCTGAGGAAGTCGCTGTGAGAGAACTCCAATGATGTAGAAACAACGCTGTGACATCCCAATGACAACTCATTCAGAACACCTTTTAATCTTTCCCATCTGCGCCATGCTTGTTGTATGTTAATAAAGTTCCTAAGAGGTATTAGTTACTTTGTTAATTGGTCAATGTTGCCTAACTAAGTCCTCATAAGTTCTTCCTTGGTCTTGCTCCGACCACGTCCTCACCAGACTTTTCTGAAAATATCCAAAAAAGCATGGCAGCTCCATGTCAAAGTAGACAAGATTTCATCATTACCGAGTTCTAATGCATTCCTGCCAAGCTGTACAAGTTCTCACTGCATTATCTTTAAGGACATAGTGGGAATGTGGATCAGAGTAATGGGTGATTTAGTAGATGGACTACGATAGCAGAAGACCACATCAAGTTCTGCTCAAACATAGAATAAAAGAAGAATAAAACGATACATATCAAAACAGAGTAAGCACTTTCAATTAAATTAAAAGTAAAAACATATGACGGGTGATGCATGGTGGGTTTCCTCCCACAGTCCAAAGACATGCAGATAAGGCTAACTGGCATTCCCAAATTGCGCATAGTGCGTGTGTGTAATGCACTGGATTGGCACCCTGTCCATGGTCTATCCCACCTGCTTCCCAAAGTCTCCAGGGATAGGCTCCATGTCCTCACGACCCTGTACATGATAAGCAGTATAAAAGATGAATGAATAAACTAAAAGCCTATGCTTATTAAAAGCCTATTCTTCTCATGATGTTATGGTCCACAGTCTCTGGTACATGAGTAAGTCAGTAAATCATAATTCATTAACTGCCTGACTGGTTTGTTTGCAAATATGGCACCACTTCCACGAAAATATAAATAAATTACAGTGCTTCTTTGCCCTGCTTAAACTATAAAAGAAAAACCTCATGTACACCAATAAGTCCTCATCCTGACTCTCACTGCAAATACACAGCTGCTGTATCACCCAATCTAAAACAGGCCTTTCCCTAAGAGCACAACCAATCAGTTTGCATAATTCATGCGTTTACATAGCAAGAATGTGTGTACGAGTGCCATCGGGACTGATAGAAATCCAATAATAACAAGAGAGGGTAATGGAGTGTTGGAGAGCTATATTTAGCCTGAGCCCTAACTGAGAATATAATAAAGAAATTGTAATTCAAACCCATGACCACAGCAGTCACTTTCATTTTAAAAAGGTACTTAAAAATGAACTGCCCAAAGGCAGATAAGTGTGGATCTGGACATCACCTATTTATTAACCAAACAGAGTGATAAACAATTATTAATCTCATTACATGTATTCCTTTTTTTCATGAAGAAAAGGTGATAATATATGTGTAGTGGTCTGGGGAAAATCCATGGAATGTCCCTACGGCTGAATTCTCAACCACTGCAATGAATTAGAAATATAATACTATTAACATCCAAATCTAGACTTAAAAACTTTTAAGTTATTATCAACTATACAATCTCCAATAACCGCTCAAAAATGCTCAGAAATAGCAACATAACTATATATAATAATACATTCATCCATTCAATACTATACTATATATTATAGTATAGTATACCATATACTATATATAATAATACAGTCATCCATATAGTGTACGATATATAATAATACATCCATTCATTCATTTTCTATACCACTTATTCTGCTCGGAGTCATCCCAAATGAATTTGTGCCAGTTCATTGCAGGGCACGAAACACTCTCATTAAAACACTATGGGCAATTTCTGCTTGTCTTTGGACTGTGGAAGGAAACTGGAGCACCCAGAGGAAACCCACCAAGAACGGGGAGAACATGCAAACTACACACACACACAGACCTGAAGCAGGAATTGAACCTTCCACTCTGGAAGTGTGAGGCCACAGTGCTACACCACCATGGCATAACCAGTACAACACGAATCCATCAGCTTCAGAGTAGGCATCATTATCTAACATAAAACAGGAATTATTATTTTATATTTGGTTTACTTTAATCCTATATTGGGATATATTAGTTACATTTGACTATTTTCAAGATTGAAGAAGAGAGTCCCCGAAGTCTGCAATTTTTATCAACCTTGATATTTCCTTCCTTATTGTAACAGAAATAAATCCTTTAGAGTCAAGGAAATAAGCCATCCGATCCCAGCACCATGGCAATCTCTAAGAATTATATACTGTACATGTTTTGATCCTACAAAACTAACACCTGCAGAGACGAACAATGACACCCGTATTGAAGATTCACTTGGTATGAAAATAGTTTTGAAGGATGGGTATGCCGGCTGGAAGACTATAACCTAGAGTATGTGATGGCTTAATCATCAGACACAATGGCCTTTATTTGCTTCCAAAAACATTCAAGCAGATGACTTGTCTCATGAGTAAGAATCATAACCAGTCAAGAGAATCCCACAGGTAATTTGAGCTATAATGACAAAAATGAAGCAGACGTAAGCCAGTAATCCTTCTCCCGCTAATTGTCCTTCCTTTGACATTATTTTCTCCAAGCTGTTTATTACCTTTTTTTTTCAACAATGGTTCCAAGTTCAGAGTTTAGATCTTCCAAGCAAACGATAGACCAAGTTCTGGTACCTTTATTGCTACAGAAATAAAAGCAATTGTTAAAAGAATGGTGTTTGTGTGCAGCAGGCTAAATCGCTTAGAAACCCTCCAGTAGAGTTCTGAATATCAGTGGAATGGACAAAATACTAGTATATTTAAGCATCAGTTATTTACAAAATCCAATACAGAATCATAAATCAGTATCAAAACAAGGACAATCGTCAAGTACAAATCTTCACTAATGTACCAGATAAAAAAACAAAGCCAAACACAGAACGTTTTTTTTACTTTTTTTCTTTTCCCACTTCATCATGTATACTGTGCTCTGGGGAGAACAAACAGGCGTATAAACACAAACACAAACTACATACTGTATATATAATCTCGGTACATCTGTAATTGAAGGACAGCTAATACATACTGTAGGCTCATGCATTTTTAAAAATCCTGCAGGTCATTGAAGGAACTCATAAAGAATCTTATCAGTCAGAAAGCCTTGTATAGCTCACCACCAGTAATATAATAAATACAGCATACAAATATAGGCATCATTAGAATTAATAAAACATGTCTTAAAAAGCGAAACACACACACACACACACACACACACACACGCGCTCCTGTGACTAAATTAAAACTGTTTGTCCTCGTGCTTTGTTGGTACCCATTTTAAGGGACACTTAGGCCACATTCTGTGCCAAAAATATACTTGTATATTATGTACTGGCATTGTTTAAGCATTGCACACATGGCAACTTAGTGATAAGTAAACCGAGCATTAATTTTAGATGCTCTGTGAATGGATTTTGCGGCAGCGTTTTTAAGCTGCAATTTACACTGCGGCACTGCACCGTCTGATGTACAAATCTGGCCCTGAGCCTCCTATGATCTGTGTGTGTGTGTGTGTGTGTGTGTGTATGTGCACACTACTTTTACTTTATTACAGTACAAAGCTGCCAAGGTCATTTATGTTGTAGCCTAATTATCTAGGATGGTTATATAAAAACAAGCTCAGGGAGAAAAAAAAAAAGCCTTAAAAAGAGATGAGGGCATAAGATACCAAGCAACATTTAGAATACTAAATACCAATAAAAGGACAAAACAGCACACACACAAGACAATTCACTTCTTTTCCAACACCATGCTGTGTTTTCATAAAATTTTAGTGGGCCTTCTTGCTGGCTCCTGGCACACATCCTCGTGCAATATTGCTTTATTTCTCTGGGCATGGAGAAGCACTTAACACTTCATCTGATTGGAACTACAGTATACCAAAGGATTGGCGAGAATAGAAAGAGGTTCGATTTCACCCCTCCTCACCACCAGGGGCAGTGAGGATATTTTTGGATAACATCTTGTTTACGTGTATAAGTGCTTCAATTTATTTAAAAAAAAAAAAAAAAAAAAAGTGACTGTCTTATAAGTGGTTGTCATGTGACCATCATTTTCTTTTTCATTCTTTCATCATGCATGTGTCAAACCTTTTGTGCACCTGTGACTAGTTCTGGTTTATTGGTTCTCGTTTACTATACAACACGTTACGTCACTAACCGAGCTTGTGAAAATAGCCAGACTCAGACTAGCATCTAGCCAAACAGCAGACATGTAACAAGGTGCTACTAATACCTTGAGATGCTGCTCATACTGTAGCTGCTCTTACTCAATACCATGGAGGAAATCAAGGCGTCTACCCTCAACACTTTTCCTTATGTGGGACCGCACTGGACTACGATCTCAGAATCCCATTGTTTGTCCATGCTGCATGCCGAATCGGGTCTTTCTAAAGAGATTTCTCTGTATTAATTTTGTGAAAAAAACGTCCTGTTGATCACTTTGGGCAAAAATATGCAAATCTACATGTCTTGCTGTAGATGCATTGGAGGCTGAACAACTCCAGAATGACTGGGTGATTGTATTCTGGGTTTCTGCCCAGCAATCATGTCTGTTAATAAAAAATCTATTGATCCCACAGCATTCACTAAGCCTGCTGAGCATTCATACTTTTGCTGAGTATATCACCCTGTGGAACAATCCAGACCGAGATTCAAATCATCAGATCGATTGATTATTTTAGGGAAATTACACAGGGAGAGCCTCTTGTCTAAATAGAGATTGGCCCATTGGGTGGCGGACATAATCACCATTGGCCTACATGCCAGATACTATTGTGATATTCCACCCTCAGAAGAACAGTTCCTCAGCAGAATTACTAAGAAGGATGTTAGTATAAGAAGTCGGCTCTGCTTCCACCTGGGCATCACTATGTAACTCCTCATAACACAGTTTATATTGGTGACATTTGGAATCAGCATTGCCAGGAACTTAGGAGGTTCCAAGGAAAAATGCCAACTTGATAATGCATCATACAAAAACAGACACAAGAAGGTTTCCAAGTGATCCTCATTGCCCTTAGTGTTAACAGATCCACAGGTATATACTGTACAACAAACAAACATACAGTGCCTTGCAAAAGTATTCACCCCCTTGGCATTTTTCATGTTTTGTTGCCTCACAACCTGGAAATAAAATGGATTGTTTGAAGGTTTGCATCATTTCTTTTACAGAACATGCCTACAACTTTGAAGAAGTGATTTTTTTTATTGTTGAGCAAACAGAAATAGAACAAAATAAACAGAAAACTTTAGTGTGCATAACTATTCACCCCCCTGTACAAAGACAGTACCTTTTGCAGCAATTACAGCTGCAGGTCAGTTTAAGTGTCTATGAGCTTGCCACGTCTTGCACTGGGCTTTGTGCCCATTCCTCAAAGCCAAACTGCTCCAGCTCCTTCATTCATCCTTCACTTGTATCCCTGTATTTAGCACCATCCATCTTTCCCTCGACTCGGATCAGTTTCCCAGTCCCTGCTGCTGAAAAACATCCCCACAGCATGATGCTACCACCATCATGTTTCACTATGGGGATGGTGTTCTTGGGGTGTGGGTTTGCGCCAGACATAGCATTTTCCTTGGTGGCCAAAAAGCTTAATTTCAGTCTCATCTGACCAGAGCACCCTCCTCCATACATTTGGGGAGTCACCCACCTCTTTTGGCAAACTCAAAACGTGCCTTCTTATTTTTAACACTAGGTAATGGCTTTTTTCTGGCCACTCTTCCATAAAGCCCAGCTCTGTGGAGTGTTCAGCTTACTGTGATCCCATGCACAGATACATCAGTCTCTGTTGTGGAACTCTGCAGCTCCTTCAGGGTTACCTTTGGTCTCTGTGCTGCATCTCTGATCCATGCCCTCCTTAATGCCGCCCAGTCTGTGAGTTTTGGTGGGCGGCCTTTTCTTGGTAGGTTTGTTGTGGTACCATGTTCTTTCCATTCGAAGACAACTTTTGAGTTGTTGAGAATTTGGAGTTTGGAGGGCTCCTTGGTCTGATGCCTCTTGCTTAGTGGTGTTGCTCTGGGGCCTTTCAGAAAAGACGTGATTATATTGACAGATCATGTGACACTTAGATTGCACACAGGTGGACTTCATTTCAGTAATAATGTGACTTCTGAAGGAAATTGGTTGCACTAGAAATGTTGAGGGGCTTCATAGTACAAATGCACATGCCAATTTTCAGATTTGTAATTTTTTTAAATTCTTTTTCATATATATGTTTTTATCATTTCAGTTCACCAACTTAGATCCATCTCATCAAATTCAGATTAATATAACATTCAATTTACAGGTTATAATGTAACAAAACATGAAAAATGTTTTCAAGGGGGGGGGGGGGGGGGGGTGAATACTTTTGCAAGGT
>JAQQZT010000021.1:10142709-10155090 GCA_030068275.1 Clarias platycephalus
CCCCCCCCCCCCCCCCCCCCCCCCCCCCCCCCAAGACTGGTGCAAGGTACTGTAACTTAATGACCACCTACTTAATATCAACAGTGGCAATCGCCCACTCGAACACGCAACCATCCAATCCGTAACCTAGTAACCCACAGCCTTAACTGTTTGAGCCTTGTTGCCAGTTCACCGGTTTTCCTTCATTGGATTGCTTTTGGTAGGTCCTGATCACTGCAGCCTGGTAACATCCCAAAAGAGCTGTAGTTTTGGAGTTCGTTTGTGTCTAGCCATCACAATTTGTCTATAGTCCTACCTAGTAGAAGCGCTAGTGTAGATCAAATTGAGGAAAAAGAACAGATTAGTGTGGCATGTGTGTGAAAAACAAAAAAAAAGCAGCATCTACCAGATATGGACTCTATCTCCTTTTTTACACACTGCATCAGCATGTGTGTCTATGTACATTTACCAAAGAATAATCATCCTCTCTCTCAACTTTTCCTATCCTGTTTGATTTGTCAACCGGGAGTCATTCATGCCGTAAGCATATTCTTTAATATCTTGACTACTAAAACCGAACTGACAGGCTCGTCTCAGCATCTCACCAAGACTTTTCTTCATAAACTCCCTTTCAAGTCCACTTGCTATAATGGTTTCTCCATGTGAGGCCACCCATCCAGCATATGAGTCATTCACTCCCGGAAAGGAAATGTTCAGCGCTAATCTGCAATTTACGTTTTTTTCCCTTCTGGATAAAAGAGTTTGCCAAGTCAATGGCACATAAGTAGAAGAAAACACACTCAACTGTAAGCAGAATGAACAAAATCTTTAAAAACACAAAGTCTAAGAATGTTTGGGTGAAAATTGCCAAAAAATGTAGCTTTTTTGGTAGAACACATTTTGATTCTCTATATAATATTTTTTAAAAAGCTTAGAGCTTAACCTGATTGGGCCATCTCTACCACTTGGTTGAAATATAGTATACAAAAAAGGCTATTGTCACTGTATCTTTGAATAGTATGCCTTTTCACTTACTGTTAACTTTCACCATACAAACCGAAATGGCAGTGTGGACACATCACAAGGCTCAGCGTCTCTCCAGATTTTCCGAATTAGTGGTCACTGACCTACTTCTTTGCACTGTTCTCTTCATTTCTTCATAAGGAATGGAGCAAGATCAGGCCTATAGGGAGGAGGCTTTAACACCTCAAAACAAAGTTGTCATGTCGACAGAATGGGCAAAAATGTGCACACGTGCATCACAATGCCCTTACATATCAGTCCTCTGTAAAGTTTAGGCTTCGTCTTGTCAATAAGCATCTCACTGTAACAAGCACTGTTGACTGTTGAACCTTTTTAATGATAATGTTCCAATACCGGCCCTTGAGAATTCATACCGGCTCTTCTGGGAGTTGTTTCAGCACCAGGTACACCCTCAGACCACACACAAAACAAAAAAAAATCCCTTCTTTTGTGCAAATCACAAGTGGGGCATCCATTCTTGCTCGCACTGCAGTTACAAATGAATTGATCTAACACGTTCACACCTGCACAGCAGTGACTGGGGAGACAGTAGCCTTGAACAGAAAGCACTGATGAGACAATGCAGCCAGCAGAGGTTTTAATATAACCGGAGTGCGGATAATTTTGACTCTCCCTCATACAACAGAAAGTCACTACTTAATATCGACTATGCATAAAGAAAATTGTTTTTGATATCAACCAAAGTTACCACCAGAACTTGCTAAGAAGCCGCTTCTGGTGCAGAGATTGTAAACGGAGACAGAGAAACAGGAAAGGATATGGGCGACGCTAAGGCTAAACCCAAATCTACCAGCACTTCTGAGTGTTTTTCTCACCAATGTGTGGTCTCTGGCGAACAAAATGAGCTCAGGATCTGGACCCTCACGCGGAGACTAATTGCGACTGTAATATTATGGTTTTCTCAGAAACTTGGCTTAACAACGGTTTCCTAAACTGCCTGCTGGAGCTCGTAGACCGCACAGTTTTCAGGGCTGATAGAGAAGCAGCAGCCACAGGTGAAGCCAGCGGCAGGGATTTACTGTATGCATTTATGTAAACAAAACATGGTGCATTTTCTATTACTGTTGATCCCACTGCTGTGCTGATCCTGACTATCCGATTATTACTGTATGTGCAGACTCTTATTTACCATGACATTTTTGTGGTAGCAGTGTATTTTTCTCCAGATGCTAAGGCTAGAAGGAATATAAAAGCAAGATTGTTGATATAATTACAGATAGTGTATCCTGATGGATGCTTTATTGTTTCTAAGGATTTTAATCACTGCAATTTAGGATCTGTTCGCCCAAGTTTCCTCAAATTATCTCTTGCCTCACTAGGGAACACAAAACTCTATATCATGTCTACAAAAAAAAATCATACCCTTCCCCAACCTTGGACAATCTAACCATATTTCAGAAAGATGAAAGAGCTGCCCAAGCCCTCTCCAGTCATCAAACGTGTGAAACCAACAATCTGGACTGTTAAATTCTGGCCAAAAGAGGCTGACTCTGCACGTCAGCAGCAATTCTCACTTACTGACTGAAGTGAATTTGCTGCCCAGGCCACCATAAACTCAGGCACCAACATCAACACCTTTGTCCTGGAGCACATGAACATGTATGTGGATAGGGTTACCACACAAAAAGAAACATTTCCCAACCAGAAGTCGTGGATGAACTGGGAGGTCCGCCTTCTGCTGAAACCATTGCAACACAGCATTCGGATCTGGTGACCGGCACGTCTACAGCATCGCTAGGCAAATTTGAGGAGGAAAATCTGCCAAACTAAGCATGAACACAGACAGTGGTGTGAAGAGCACTTCAGTTCTGCTGATCCATGACACATGTGTAATGGGATTCAGGTCATCACAGTCCCTAAACCACCCAGCACAGTGCCTCCAACCAGCTCTGCCTCACTACTTGATGAGCTTCTCTATGCTCATTTTGAAAAGGGGCACATAAAGCCCATGCAGATCTTAAGGCAGATCTACAACCAGGTGAGCAGCTGCTTTCACTCCCCCCCCTCTGACGTGTACACTTTCCTGAGTAGGCTGAATGCACAGAAAGCAGTTCACACTGATGGCATTCCCGGATGGGTGTTTAGAGCCTCTTGTGAGTAACTGCTGAAGGTCTTCACGGACACCTTTTATCTGTCCATGGGTGGTCTTCACCTACTGAAAAAAGTCTGCCTGCCTCCCACTCAGTTTGGTTATCGCCCCAATCGGTCAACAGAGGATGCCATCTCCATGGTTCTTCATTCTGCCCTGACCCACCTGGACAACCCAAACACTTGTGCTAGGATGCTGTTCATTGATTTTAGTTCAACATTTAACACAGTCACCCTGAGCACTCATGTCTGTAATTGGACCTTGGGCCATAGTCTGTTCATCTGAACAATCTTACCTCTTCCAGTCGCACCTTCAGCACTAGAGTTCCTCAAGAATAGGTGTTCTCCCTTTCTCATACTGCCTTTTTATCCATGACTGCAAACCTGTTCCTGCCTCCAACATGATTATTAAGTTCCCAGATGACACCACGTTCATAGGCCAGATTAGTGGTAACAATGGACTAAAAGTGGACTACAGGGAGGAGATTCAGCACCTAGTGGCATGGTGTGAGGACAATAACCTGGAACTCAACACCAGAACAACAAAGTAAGTCACTGTTTATTTCAGACAGGCTGGAAATCCCATCCACATCAACTGAGTCTCTGGGGGTCTCATCTGGTCCCTAAACTCATCTTTTCTGATTAAAAGGGCACAACAGCACCTTTATTTTCTGAGAAGATTGAAAAAGGCCCACCTGTGCTCCAAGAACTGAAACCGCCCAATGCATCATCGGCACTCAGCTGCCCAGTATAGAGGATGTTTACAAAAAACACTGTTTGCAAAGAGTGAAAGGCATTATCAAAGATGCCTCTCACCCTAATCATGAAATATTTACCCTTCTCCCATCAGGCAGTGCCTCAGTGCCCACGCAAACAGACTGTCTGCTACCCAAAGCATATTATGCTACTGTATTTCTGTTTCTTCATTCCAATGCACTTTGTATAAACTCATCATCCATATCATTAATATCACCCACATCCACTCTTTATACATTGATTGTGATTTGAAAACTAAGGCACTCTGTTTTTACCTTTGCTTTTACTGCACTGCTCATCCATGATGCACCTTTTGACTACTCATAACTTAATGTGGTTTCTGCACCATCCATATTTTACTCTATATACACTGTACTATATAAACATGCATGTACTGTATATAGTTGGATTATCGGCTGTTCCATCGAGGGGTCGCCATAGGGGACCATCCAATACGCACAGGTTTTTATGCCGGATGCCCTTCCTGACGCAACCCTCCAATTTTTTCTGCGCTTGGGACCAGCACTGTATCCTGTGGCCTAGGTTTGGGCATTGGGTGGGAATTGAACCCGTGCCTTCAACATACATATATGTACATGTGTTTATTCTGTTCAGCACGATATCTTCTTAACATGTCTTTACCTCTGCACAGCCATTACCCAACATATGTTTGTTATTTACATCCTATTTATTTATAATAACTAGTGCACCTTCTGAACATAATTCATTCGACTCCCACAGCCTTATATGTACTCTGCTATTTATTTTATGCAACTATGCACTTCTGATTATATGCTAAGTGCATTTTATTGACTTTGTACATGCAGGGGAGACCGGGGCATATTGTCACACTTTTTACACTCTTTTATATATCTTGGGATTAATACATCATACTGTTAAAAAATTACATACCAAATGAAAGAACACACAGTCTCAGGCACATAATGTATGTTGCATTAATTTCATTTGCATATCTTGTTTCAGTACAGACTTATAAGCATTTAAATAGTTAGTATGACCATTTGACATGTTGCCCCATCAGTGGGTAAGTTGTCACACTATGTGGGGTAAGACGTCACAGTGGATTTTGCAACATATAAAACAAGAACCAATTTAATGTTGTGTTAGTTTTTTTTTTTTTTTTTTTTTAATTCAAATTCAAAATTTAATTCAACTACAGAAAAAAGCTTGACTTGGTTGCTCTGGATTTCCTTTGGAGAGAAGCTTTTCACCTTGGGCCTGCCTTTCAGACTCCTTTACTGGTATGTCAGTGAGAACAGCAGTTTTTCTTGGTTTTGTTTTGTTTTTTTCGGTTGACTAATTTTCTTGGACCAGCTTTTGGGAATGACCAAATGTCTTTTGGAGTTGATTGGTGGGTGGAGATGGCACTAGACAATTTGACCCAAACTGCCATTTTTGCTAATGTTAGCGATATCTAAAAGCTAGCTTAAAGCAGAACACTTACTGAAGCATAGAAAGACACTTTATTCTCTCCTCTAACAAGTTCAGATGTACAGTTATTACGTTTTTAAACTAGAAGATGATTATTACAAAAATATATATCAAGTTGATGTTTATCAAGTTGACAAGAACCCCCGGTCCTCCCTACTTTACACAAAGACAATAAACTTGAATAAAATTTAATCTAATCCAATCTAATCTGATCAAATCTAATCTAATCATTTTGTGTAATTTTGATGCAGCCACTTGATTATACATTAAATCTCTTTTGTGCATGTGTGTGCAGCACATACAGTACTGTATGTAAGCCTTCTGGAAATCTGCAGTATATACTGTATATCTCCAGGACTTTAGATGTTTATTAGCAGAGACGGCTGAGCAGTTAATGTCCAGAGACTCCCTCAGCAGTGTAATTTCCATCTCCTGCTTCTCCTGTTCTTTCTTGCTTTCTACCTTTAGTCAAGGCACTAGCCACCCCTGAGAAAAAGAAAACAAAAAAGGACTGTTTGAAACTGAACTCCGTGGTGTTGTACAGAACAGAAATAGACCTTCTATTCACAACTTGGTTGTATTGTTTTTAAACCGGATTGGAGGAGGGCAGAGAAGAAAACCAGTTATCTGGCTCCAGCAGCTATGCCTCTGTGGGAAAGTGTTGAGTAAAGTAAAAAAAAAAAAAAAAGTCATGTGTCTCTGAAGCTTTAGATTGGGTAGAATTAAATAAGGATTTCCACATATGTGACTTTAATTGCCAGCCCATGAGAACTGTCCTTGTCCTATAAAACCGAGGCTTTTCCCCTTATTATTTCAGATGTGTTAATTTTTTTTGACTTGCCATGATGAGAAGAGTTAAAAAAAACAACAACAACAATATACCAGCAGTCAGACATGATCCTACAGCAACCCTGAACCTAAAAAATAGTAGTCGTCCTCTCCATTTATGGCCATTTTTTTGAACCCATCCTCTTATACAGTTTATCACTTTATATTTCCTATTCATTTCCCTGCATTCATATTTCTTAATGTAACTTCATCTAGAAATGTCCCAGTTCAGCGGGACGCCCAACCGAGCAAGGACACATTTTATCTTTGTTATTACAACAGTGAAAAATGTGGTAGCATTAGCAATAATTATCGATTGCTTCTCAGTTTAAAATGGTCCTGCAGAAGAATTATGATGATAACAATGACCTTTTGCTAATGTCAGCTCTATTTCTATAGTGTTGCATTGATTCTGTCATGTGACTCAGACGTCAAACAGGAAATGTAGGCCATCTTTAATCTTTATGCACATAAACAGGTTTAGCATGGTAAAGGCTTCATTATACATAGGAAATTAGTAAATCTTAGGAGGGTTGGATACTAAAGGCAGCTCTGGAACTCAAACTTCTGGAGCCTGTACGTAGCTAGAGTACATCTCTCTCTCTCTCTCTCTCTCTCTCCGCCTCCAGGCTAAAATCAAAGGCTACATGATAGACAGCAGGCATGTCAGATGTCAGGTAGTTTATTCTTTTAATTAATCCTGAGTTTAGTTATTGTATTTAAATCATATGTTATTTATAACCTAAATCTTAACTACAGAATGTTGTTCATTAATCCATATATAACATTAATCCATATTTATAAAAAAAAATTTAAAAACACTGTAGATAAAAAAAACAAAAAAACACTATGTGCAAAATTTATACAGCATCTGGTTCAGCAATAAAACCGATTTTCTGTTTTCACCAAAAAAGCAGTGGCACAGCTTAGAAAAACACGCTGCTGCAAAAAAAAGAGAAAAAAAATCCATGCCTAATCAATTGTTTCAGTAAATATTTCCACAGAGTTATTTATTTATTTGCTTGTTTATTTATTCCTTTCATAACTTTGTAAAATTAAATCTCTGTTCAAATTCAATCTGGTTAGTCATTCAAATCAAAGTTGGATTAAGTTGGAGCATTAGAAACCACTTTCCTAAAAAAAGAAAATAATAATAATAATAATAATAATAATAATAATTGAAATTACCTGTCACCTTAAAAAATATGTTAGCTTTTTTTCAAAATACTCGAATGAATAAATGAATGAATAGTAATTCCATATTTTGTACCCAGACCTGCAGGAAGTGGATATACACCCAGAGTTCTATGATAAAATGAACAGTATGCACCAAAATTACTTGACATTATAATGAGTATTATTTGTTTCCTTGTTTCTGAATGGAATGGACCCATCTTTAAGCATGTCTAGAAGTGACCATTCCAAAGAAATTTCAGATTTTCAAGCATGCCTGATTGTGGCTCAATCTGAGGGTGGACCGTTCCAGAGACAAATAGTAGGAATCCTGAAATACTCCCGTCTATCATTAACAGAATTAAAGTTAAATATAAAGAAGGATAAAAGAAAAGAATAATCACAAACACAAGTTGTTTGACCTGTTCCAAGATCTATTGATAGGAACACTCTCATTTTATGACTAGGTTGCTCGTAAAGATGTCATTGACTGATTACGGTACAAACTGTGGTGCCGAATTCATGTGTAAAAACGATTCCTCATGCTTCCACACCAACCCTTTCACAACTTAAATCCTAGAATATTTCTGTGCCATCAGGGAACAAAACCTCCATAGATGTGATGTCCTGAATGATCAGGTTATTCAAGTCATCAGCTGACTTCATTTTATTGCCACATAACGTCGCTGAGACTAGATCTGACCACCTGAAGTGACCCCGTAACCTCATAACACTGCCTCTAGAGGCTTATGCATGACAGGTCAATCTGAACTCTTTAGACCAAATGACCTTTTTCCATTGCTCCAAAGTCCAATCTTTTTACGTTTGCTAGCAAATTAAAGTGTTTTTTTTTTCCTGATGAGTCTCACTAATAAGTGGTTTTCTTAAGGACACAGACATGTTTAATCGCAATGCGCATGTGGAAATACTCTTCCCATTAAACATAGCTGCGATTTCTACCGTCAATTTGTTACTATGCATCTTTACTGTGTTTAAATGATCTCCATCCATGATTGTTTTCTGACTACATTTCTTCCACTAGAAGGATCAGCGCTGCCCTTCCAGGCATTAATAATGTGTTGGACAGTTCGTAATCCTATTTCGATAATTTCAAATCTCCTTAATTACCTTCTTTGCTTGATGTAGGCCAACAATTTAACTCTTCTGGAATGGTAATTATTAGTTTTTTTTGGCCAGTGTGGCAAAACCTTACTTTCTCAAAAAGGTAAAACAAGTGTGTACAATTTATCATAAAATTATGGGTGTCTATGTACTCCTTACATGCCTGTGCATCAGAATGGTATTTCCAACATTGGTATAATCTCAGGAAAACAGACTAAAGCACAGACGGTTAATAACAAACCTCTGGTGATGTGTAGACAAAACAGTTTGCTCAAGACTGATGTCACTTTAGAATCATCAGCGATCCATTTTCTTTTTGACTCCTGATTCAGTACCTGTTTACCTTTTATACTCTGCATGATTCGTCCCTTTTCCTTATATGGTCAACATGTTCTTTTTGCTGTTTCGTTCCCATGGTGATTAAATAGTTTTAGCTGTTGCTTGTTGCTAATTACAGCTGTGGATGAGTGAGCTGAGTCGTGTCTTTCTGTTTGGGCCTTGTTTAACTTAGAACTTAGAATATTAGTTGTTTTTTATTTTTCTACTTGTCCAGTTCTCTCTGACTGAGATATGTTCCCATGTCTTTACCCCCCCGGACCGCCCTCTCCCCCAATAAAAATTTGCATGTTTCTATTTATTGTCAAGGGTAAAATGAAAATTCATTAAACTTCTGCACCGCTTATCCTGTACAGCAAGGGTCCAGAAATGAAAGGGTCCGGTCAATAACATTTTCTTCAAGTCGAGGTGCAGATATTATAAGTTTATCTTCTTTCTGCTCCCTTTCATTTCTTTTCAAAAGAAAATGAGATAAATGAAATAAATGAAAGAATGCGGTGCCAATTTCATGTTTGTGTTAAGATTCAGATCTCTATATAAGCAGTCATTTTGGGTCTATAAAAATAAGCAATTTATTGTCATATTTCAGTAACTGCATTAAACATGCAGACAAGTTGATCTTTGATGGCCGTGTATATTTCCTTGTATTTGTATAGAGTACAAACAACATTCAACATTGATCTTTAATCAATCTGCAGAAGCATTTGCTTAAGAAAGCGGCGTTTTGTCTCATAATAGAGTGTGAAGCACATTACTGTTTTTTTTTTTTTTTTTGCTTTTAAACTTTCCATGGAAGGATTAAACATCTACTGTTCATTCACCTTTGAAGGTTAAGTTTTCATAGTCTACTTTCTTTTTTTCTACTTTTTTTATAAAGTACTTTTTTAATCCTAAAGGGAAATTTCAATTTTCACATATCCCAGTTAGGAAGCTGGGGTTAAGGGTTAAGGGCCTTGTACATGGGCTTAACAGTGGCAGCTTGGTGGTGCTGGGGCTCGAACCCCCCGACCTTCCAATCAGAAATCTATTTAACCACAGCCTTAACCGTTTGAGCCACCATTGCCATAAAGATATAATTTGCATTTCAAAATGCCCGAAACCCAGGATCAAGCCCGGGACCTTTAGATCTTCAGTCTAACGCTCTCCCAAATGAGATATTTGGGTGTTTTCTTGAACTAAGCTGTGCTGTTTCTTGAGTTTTTTTTTTTTTTTTTGCGGAGCTCTGTTAAGCAATGTATTTTTTTTTTTTACCCCTTGAGGGAAGGAGAAAAAAAACTGCTAGATTACTGGTATACTGATTATTCTCATTTATTTACAAAACCATCAGAACTGTCACTTGGTCCAGATCCGGGCCAAACCCCACACAGACCCAGGATTAAAGACCCAGAATCAAACCCTCGACCCTGGAGGTGCGAAGCAACAATGCTAACCATTGTGCCACCATTCCGCTTCTAACATAACATGACAAAAAAATATTTTTTTAAGAAAATGCTTTGTGAAAAAACTAAAATAATGATATATGAATAAGGCGATGGTAAGACCTGAAATAAATAAATTATTAGGATCTAATAGCAGTCTCATAAAATACCAATAAAGTGTATTGCTGTATTAAATAGTCCTAGTTGTAATAAGCACATTAATCACTGCAAATTTCATTTAACTTACCAATATGGCTTCCAATCTCATTATTGAAAAGCCTATAAAGCCAGCACTTGATCCAGCAGTTAATTGTGCATACAACTTTATGAAATCACAAGTTATTAATCAAGGACATGATACCATTACATGTTCATGAGATGTAAGCTATTTTAATTACGCTTACTATTTTTTCTATTTCGACTCGGTGAATTAATAAAATAATGATAATGGATTTTGTTAATTTTGTGTGTGCACTCCTGTTAAGAAAATGTGTAGATGTTTTGAATGATAAACTGCAGAAGAATTCATCTGCGATGTCTTCAAGCACACTTTATTTAATTCAGTTTGTTAATTCATTATTGTATCCATGGAAAATTGTCCTTGAAAGAATCTCTGATTAAGATGCTATCTGCTATTACTGTATGTCCTCTATTCATGGATGTTAAAGCGATACTGATATTAATAAATTAATCGTGTCAAATTTATTTACATATTGTATATTATATACACACTGTCTATATATATATATATATATATATATTTTATTCCGAGCAAATTTAAAACATGGATGTTCAGCAGTACTTAGCACTCCGTGCAGAAGTCAATACCACACTTGGCTTTTTATCTTTATCTAAGACCAGAACTGTGCATAACTGAGACGCAGCTCTCGTGCAACTTCTGAGGTGTTTCACCATTAAGCTCAGTTCCCATAATTGCACAACATGAGATTATTTAATGGACTGTGATCTCATTATAATGGACATTTGAAGTGAACATTGGTAACTATTTAGGAAGTGAGTCTGTACTTGAAATCGTCATGAAGATGTATTATAATGATCATAATAACCTTTTGCTAATGTTGACTCGTTTTCCATTATCATCGTCAAACATCAACTGGGCTAATAAGCTGAATGTGTACTCAGAGAGACAGGAGGAGGGAGGTTAATCCATCAGCGTAACCGTATGAAGAGGTCAGAGTATAGAGAAATTCGAGGTGAAGATGATACACAACCACACAAAAGCGCTGAGCTTAGCCCAATGTCTAATGAAAGATGTTTTTATTTAATCTAGTTGTGCTTGTTTGTTTGTTTGTTTGTTTTCTACAGGCCGATTATCTGTATTCATTATTAAGACACTTTCAGCATTGGACCAATAAGCTAAATTGGTAAAAAACTAAATATGTAGGTCACCTATATGTTTCTGAATTGAACCTTAGGCTTAGTCTCACTCATATAAAATTTCTTGAAGGTCTAATATTTTGTTATTTCTTTAACAAGCTTCCCTAAAGTGTGTGTTATGCTGAAATACCCCACCGATAATGCATCCCATACCTCAAACTCCCTTTATGTCACTCCTCCTCCTCCAAATACATTGTTTATGTAAAAAGAGCTGAGCAACATGCTGGCCTAGGGTTTCTTCTTATATGACATCACAATAGGGGAAAACTCTAATCAGCTTTTTTAAGCCTGGCCTATATAAAAATTAAAAAAGGACAAAACGTTGGTAATGGATGGCCAGGGGGCATAGGGCATAGCCTTGTACCTCCAGGGTCGGGGTTCGATTCCCGCCTCGGGTCTGAGTGCATGGAGTTTGCATGTCCTGTGCTTGGTAGGTTTGACTCCATTTACATGATCAAACATTAACTGTGCCATTTATCTGGTTGTTTAGACAGAAAAAGAGAGAGAGAGATGAATTAAACTTTAAAATAAAAAATATAGTTTTCTCTGAGATTTGAATACAGTAGGTCAATGACGATAAAATAAAAGATATATAAATACACTGTATATACATGTATGCACTAATAGCTTGTATGGAAGCCCTGCCGGCATTTGTTAATGTATTGGGGTTTCGGATATTCCAGGTAGAACCAAAGTCATCATTACTTTAATAATGTGTAAATTTTACCACTACCGGAATATAGAATGTTGTCGTAAAGGGGGGGGGGGGGGGGGGGGGGGGTGTGTT
>JAQQZT010000021.1:10160289-10180057 GCA_030068275.1 Clarias platycephalus
GAGCCTGGCCGGGAATCGAACCCGGACCCTGGAGGTGCAAGGCGACAGTGCTAACCACTACACCACCGTGCCGCCACTCTCACCCTCCTGCCATCTGGAAACAGGAACTGAAGCTTTCAGGCGTTCACACCCACACTGTGTAACAGCTTCTTCCCTCGGGCTTCCATCTCCTCAACAAATGATTGATAAACACTCACTCACTCACTCACTCAGATAAACTCAATCACCTCAATACAATGGGACTGGACTGAAACACACACACTGATCTACAACCATCTAGCAATTTCACATTTCACACGCCGACCTGCAATTGCTGTTTTTGCACAATATTTATTACCTGTTATTTGCACGAGAACTCTTTTCTATCTTCGCTGCTACTTTAACAAGAAATGTTTACGGTTTCTTATCTATCATCTCACGGACATGTTTCTTGCACTACCTCAACTCATTACCTCATTACCACAGAGTATTGCATCGTGATTTGTTATTGTTGGGTTGTCGCACTTTATGTTGTCTTTTGTATAGTACTTAGATAGTTTTGTTAATTTATGTTCATTTGTTTTGTCTCAGCTAGTCAGCTAATTAGGTGTCTTAGTTATCTAGTTACGTTTGTTAGTTTAAGTTGTTAATTTATGCTGTCCAGGAGGAACGTCGTTTCGTTTCACTGTGTACTGAACTATATATGGTTGAAATTAAAATAAAAGTCTACTTGACTTACTTCGCTTGACTTGACCTTTAAATGCTGGCGAGATACTAGATGCTTCTTGGACATTGGTGGCTCAGTGGTGTTCTTCTTTCCTACCATGTGGAAGACCCAGGTTTGCATTTCAGCATAGTTACAGTAAAATAACAACAACATCTTACTAGATTTATATTAGATGTTTATTTCAGTACATCTTCTTTATGTTATACGACCACAATGGTTGAGTTCAAACAGTGCTTAAAATATGGTAATGTGACCATCACCTTAAATGTGACACACTCTGTAGTCTAGATCTTCCTTCACTGCATGGCTTGTGCTTCCTGTCAGTAGATACTTCATATCATTGCACTAATAAGGCAGAATATTATATTATGTCAGCACTTATTCTGTTTGAACTGCTTACCAGCTTGGGGGAACTCGATAAGCATAGCAACAGCACTGCACTTTAGATGATCTCAATGCAAATACTGTCCATTTTTTCCCCCCACCTTCATGTCAAAATGGCCAACAGTGCGTTTGTTCTAATGCAGGAATCGGCAGCGTTAAACACTCGAAGAGGCATTTGCAGCCGTTTCCCACAGAAATCACAAAATGCCATGTTTTGACATCTAAAACGAAGATAACACTGCATATATAATTTTTTACCTGAATGCTATGTATAAATATATTAAAAGGTTCATTTCAAATAAAATACAAAATGTCTATTTGAGTCCTATTTGAGAACTTAAATTATTCACCTGCAGCCAACCAGAAATGTCGTCTACTTCTGTGTGCCGTCATCCTTTTATCGCGAGTGCAGTCAGCTGTCAATCTGAATAAAACCGGGGCTCGAAAAGCTAACAGGTGTCGGACATCAGCGGTTGTGACGCATATTTTGAGCGACAAAAAATTAACCGTGTTTTATTTTAATGTTACAAGATCACCTTAATCTTCAGATATAGAATTACATTAACAAAAACTAACAAACTAAAATAAAATACATTTAAATTAAATACTCCTTATTTCTTTTCCAAAGCCACAGGGCACCGCAGTAGAGGGATGAAAGAGCCACAAAGAGTCTCCGGAGCCGCGGGTTTCCGACCCCTGCTCGAATGGCAAAAAAAGAAACGAACTGGTAATTTCAGGGAGTTTATGTTTCCTTTACAGTATCGAATGCACTTCAGGAGGATTTCCCTTGCATGTCAAAAGGTTTGCTAATAATTAAAATGCAGCTGAGATCAATTGTGTGTTTTCACAACTGCTATAAAACAAGACTCGAGTCAATGGGACATCGATTGCATCGTAAGTACTGAACTGGAGGTTTAACCAGCTGCATTAAGATGCTTCTCCCTCGTCACAATACATGCCATTTGCTTTCCGCGTCTCTATCCTGATATCCACTCTGTCAGGGCTGAGAAAGGAACCTTTGATCACTCCTATCTCGATGCAAATGCAGTGCCTTCAGGACTCACAGAAGAGCACCACCTGAGTGCTTCATAGACCAGACAGAAGCAAGTGGAATGAAAACGCATTTGATTCATTGCATACAGCTTTTTCATCTCCTGTTCCTGATTTCGGTCCTGTATAGCGTAACAAACATCAGACCCTCTCTCCCTCTCTCTTTCATTTTCTTTCTTATCCCATTGTCATTCAGTCGTGGCCAAAAAGAGTGAGCCCTCAGTCAAGGAGGAAAGAAGAAAAAAAAAAAAGATGGAAGAAATGAAGCATGCACGTCAAGGCTAAACTCATGTCATCTGCCAAAACTTGGTTCTACCACGATGCCCTCCGTTTATCCTCCTCGCCTTGAATCAATTGATTTTTTGCCAATTTTCTCTCTGACAGCAGGGGTGTGGGGAGAGAATGAGAGGCAACCTGACAAATGAAAACAGAAAGGAAAACAAAAAAGGAAATAAAACTAATGGCCTGTTTTCTTTCCTGTGCTTGTGAGGAAGAAAGAATAATCACGGAAAATGAGAAATGTGGCAAACGCTAAACGACAGCAGGAACAGGCCGTGGATGACTAATGATACGAGCTAAATGACTGCTCACACACATAAATAAAGCACCTTTGTGCCAGACTCACATGAAAGGTAATGGAAAGACCGAAAATGTGAGAACGTGACAAATTTCAGGAGTTGAAGAATTGATGTCATAATACAGAAAGTTGATCAAGTTAAAAGATGAAATAAGTTCGAGCTGGGGTTCCTAAACTTTTTGGCCTTTTTCAAAACTCTCTGCAATCCAGAGTACTTTAAATTCCAGATTTAGAGTTGATATAGAACCTGCACACTCCTGGTAGCCCTATAATCTAAACATGATAAGTACTGAATTTGATCTATAAACATACACAATGGCCCTTTTACAAGGACATACACCTTCTGTAGTAAGGAGAAAAGCTATTGTCTTCATATGAGGACAGTGGGGTCCCAATAGGTTACAATTGCAGGTTTTTGTGATGTAATTAAGATTTACATTTTGAAGATGCGACTTGAATTTTTATCTCATTACACCTCTGAGCAGTTGAGAGTTAAGGGCCTTGCTCAAGGGCCCAACAGTGGCGACTTGGTGGTCATGGGGTTTGAACCTGGGACCTTCCTAACTATAGTCCAATACTTTCACCACAGACCCCAAGATAAATCATACCAGATTGTTTTCCCCCTAAATATAGATTTTTTTTTCTATATTTAATGTGGAAAGCCACTAACATAATTTCAGTGGGGAGAACAGAGGGAAAATAATGATAGTAAGAGATTATTAAAAACTACTCAACTACTGTCAACTACAACTACTACTAATAACTGCAGGTGGAACGGTGGTGAAGTGGTTGGGGTTTGATTCCCGCCTCAGGTTTGTGCGTGCATGTTCTCTCTGTGTTTTGTGGGTTTCCTCTGGGTACACTGGTTTCCTCCAACATTCAGAAAACATATAAACTGGCATTCCCCAAATTGTGTGTGCTCGTGTGCGCCCCCACTTCGCCAAGGGAATGAACTAATTAATTAATAAAGGATAATTGATTGTATCAGTATGATCGCCACTTAATTAGTTCTTTGTCATAACACGTGCTGTGTTATGACAAAGAACTAATTAAGCGGCGATCATACTAATACAAGCAATTATTGATTGTAAGAGTCTACCAACTTAACACATTTTGACTTTGACAATTTTATTCCATTATCATGTGCAATATTAACTTAATTTAAATTAAATTATACATTTTTAGATAAAGTTGCAACTAAGATATAAATATGTTTAAAGCATCATTAAGCTTCCATAAGAATAAAATGTCTGCAAAGAAAGGTTCTTCACAAGAGACCTAAAATGTAGCAAGCTACTTAGTTGAAACAAATCTATTTGGCATGTACTGTAGTACTTTTCCTCAAATCTGGATTTAAACATACTGTACAGTGGTGGTCAAACGTATGGAGACAAAAACGAAATTCGTTCCATCCATGAACTAAACCAGATTCTAATTAGCACAACCCTTCTGTCAGATCGCTTCGAACTGATTAGTGACATCACCTGTCTTGTGCACAGAGAGAACTATATCTGTATATCTATATACTGTATCCTCATTCTAAACTACAGGTTGACTTTCCATTACTTTATTAAATCACTGATGATCAGATGTGCTATAAGGACTTGACACGGTTTCCTCTGTCATAAATCTTTTAAAATGTTCCATGAATATCTTTACACACTTTGTAAATGTACAGTAGGTCTTCCTGAAATAACAAACCAACAATGGCACTCATTGTGGTTATGAGCTCGAGACCTATGATTGTGCTCGTGCTGAGGTATTTAGTGGTCTTTAGGGAGCATACCACTCAACTGATATGGAAAAGAAAGCAAGAAACAAAGCTGTGAATTTCCATCGCTGAACCAAAAATGCTCTTCCCGTGCAAAATGTGCATTTAACGTATGGCGGGAAAGACGTGTTTTTCAGAACAGAGGTCTTCCTAAGAGCTTTTTAGACCCATTATTGCAGGCCCCATCAATGTTTAAATAGCTCCAGTATTAAGTCTGAGGAATCCGAAGTAATCCCTTAATTAGTCCACATATTCTGAGCGAATCCAGTAGTGCACAGCAAATACATTATTTAAACTATTGCAGTGCAGGAGTCCTTGAAAGTTATATATGTGCTTCTCATATATAATAGGATTTCTTTAAAGAGTAATTTAGCGTGCTTGGGATTTATGCTCATAATCAAGGCTTCATAAATTAATCGAATCATAAGTCTAAAAATGTTGAGAGTAAATTTGTTGTGTATTATTAAGTAATGCAGGGTCACTGCTGTTATTCTAAATCATGACCTGTCTCAAGAAACGTAAAAAAAAAAAATACTGTATGGTTTTAACTCCGAATTTAATTTAACTTCTGTGAGCACTTTATCCTGGTTATGGTTGTGATGGATTTTGCAGAAGATTTTTTTTTTTGTGTGTAACCTTGTTCCTCAATCTGTCTGGATATCTTGATGCCTTTATAATATATAATTACTGTTCAAGTAATTATTTCAAGTTAGTCATGTTCATTTGTATAGTATAGAAGGTGGTGAATGAGGTGCGCTACTGCAGTTGTGCCACCACAACTTGGGCTGCAGAGGCGGGACACCCAGGATGGGGTGCCAACCCGTTGCAGAGCACAAACACACTCACACTTAAGAACCCAATCACGCACAAAATGGAATTTGGAAACAACAAGAAAAGAGAAAAACGGTGTCCTGGGAGGAAAGCATGGGGAGAATATTCAATAAACACCACACACCCAGGGACTGGAGGCAAGATTTGAACCCCCAACTTTGGAGGTGCGAGGTGACAGTGCTAACCACTAAGCATATTTAAACTCATCATCATCATCATCTATACCGCTTTATCCTGTATACAGGGTCGCGGGGGGCCTGGAGTCTATCCCAGGAGACTTGGGTCACGAGGAGGGGTACACCCTGGACAGGGTGCCAAATACAGGCAATTTGGGAACGCCAAATGGCCTAATCTGCATGTTTTTAGATTGTGGGAGGAAATCAGAGTACCCGGAGGAAAACCACCAAGAATGGGGGGAACATGCAAACTCCAAGCGGGAATCTACCTGGCTGGGAATCGAACCCGGACCCTGGAGGTGCAAGGCGACAGTGCTAACCACTAAACCACCGTGCATACCCTCCCCCCCCCCATAAACAAACAAAATAAAAAAATTAAAAAAAAATGGTAATAGCCCAGAACATCATTTGTCCAAATTTTCTACCATACATATAGTATATTGCTTAGCTTCACATCCCATAATACTCCAACTACATTAAACCAGGATAACATTTGTACCAAAAATGTAAATTAATTAAAAAAAAATATACCACCCATCACTGTTCTTCCTGAAACCACAAAGGAAATGTCAATGCCATCATTATGAAGTCTGGTACACTACTTTTCTACTGCACAATCCTCCATGCCACATACATTCGGACAGGTATACATGCTGAATTTTCCTCTTACCCAGCCATCCTACATGCAGCATTTAACTCTGAATTCTTCCTCAAACAGAATGTGTGTGGGTGTCTTAGAAACTGCAGCACGAAGTATGAGAAGGACCAAGAGTTTTGAACGAGCTGGATCATGACAAAATCCCCTTGCCTTTGATAAAGCCATCTCGCTCTGCCGACGGATTCCATCCTCCAAATCTTCATTAAACCCTAGGGAGAAAGGCTCGTCTGGCCTCCTGAATGAGCTCGGTGCTCAGTTCTTCTCTTATTCTGACCTTTAGTTCACGGACAGCTAATGTAAGCCTGTAGGGACTGTAAGAAATGAGCATCAATGGTGTCTTACACTACAAAGGGGTAATGGATTGAGCTTGGATTTTTGATGCTTTTTTCAAGATCTGTCTACGTGTCACATGTATTTTTTTCTTTTTTATATCTGCATTGCTCTCAATTTAAACTTGTTAGCCTGTTGAAACTTTATGTGCTCCACTGGGTCTTGTGCATTAGCTATGTCTACACATTTACGCACATACTGTAAAGGGTAGTCAATTCTTTTTATCCAAAGTGACTTATGAATAATTAAAGATACAGTCCAGGGAGTTGAAAAAGTTCTCACTAGCTGCCAAACACTAGCCTTTGGTAGTTTTACTTGTACAGTAGTTTGAACACCCATGAAGTGTGTAATAAAAAAAAAAAAAGGAATATGTCAGCCATTGCAATAAGTGATGTGTGCTGATATTCAACCATTTCTCCCATACTGGGGTAGACCTGATGGACATTCCTGCTTAAGAAGGCTGTTAATGATGTTACAGGAAAGGTTTCCCTGAGATGCTCCAGAGAAACCACAGTACGGGTAGTCCCAGACTCTGCGCCTTTAAATCGCGAGGGGAATCCCGGACACCATTTTGTCCCAGAGCTGTTTTCCACTGGGTTGGACAGTGAACTCTGTTTTGTTGCCGATTTTCCAAAATTAGAATTATTAACCATCGGCACAGGACAGACATTTTCTAACATGCTTCTGGACTGATTCATTGAAACCAGTGAGGCCGCACCTCCACACACAAATACAATATACCGTACTTCAGACATTTTATACATTCAATTATACACAGAAAATATTGTATTTAATTGTAAATTGGAATGGTATCTGATGCACTGAAGTGTCTATTGTTGAGCTACTTCCCTGATTTGAACCGGACGTAGAACCGCGGTCTGTTCGTATCTGCAGAAATTTGTAACTCAAACGTCAGTAAGTCGGGGACTGCCTGTACAAGTTTAATGTTTTGCAGCCCAAGTACTCTTCAAATGAGTACAGGAAAAAGTACAAACATAAACATAATCAATAAACTAGAAAACATAAACAAGCAAACTTGCTTCCCAAGTTTTTGTGTAACTTAAAAAACACTTATGTCATAAGAAAACAGTACTTAAGTATAACAGATAATGCAGTTTCGTGACTTATTGGAACAAAAAGTCCAAATTTAAACATGGTGAAAAGTTTTATCATACTGTATGAACCATGTAGTGATCACTATGGGACCATATCGTGCAACTTGCCTCTTACACACACATCCAATTACAACATTACACCTAATTCTAACTCACCAGCCTTTTATACAGCATAAACTTTCAGACAGTAAGATGCTTTTTAAAGTTATTTAAACAGAACATATTTGACCAAAAATAAAAGTATTAAACAAAAATAAATATATTTTAAAGTGAATAATTTTTTTTTCAGTTTTACCACTAAATACGAGTTTTACCTCTTTGCCCTCCTGACACAAATAAACTTCATAGGGGGAACTACATTGCTGCTTCCTCATTGGCCAGCTGCTGTAGGGTAAGAGTGATAGGACTGCGTTTTCACTGGCCAGTTGTTCAGCTACAATTTTGATCTCTTTTTTTGGTTTGTAATAATTTTTTATTCACTTTTAGCGCATTTATTTTGTTTAATTCATTTAGTTTTGCTGAACGCTTTTGGCACATATCTAATTCCCTACAAATTGCTAAACAACACACCGTACCCTCACATCCTTCACCCTCCTCCTCTCTCTTCACCTGCCCATCGGCCCGGTTCAGCGCCTGAAGACTTATTCTCCGGTCTCTATTGTGTTTGACATCTTGGCTCAGCTGTTCCTCCTCTAGGCCTGGCTGGGGATGAAACATTTCGAGCAGGCACCTGCCGACTGCTCCTGTGATAACCGCCTTCTCGCTCTAATTAAGCCTCAGAAAGCTCCTCTCCAGCTGCCTGCAGTTGGAAAAAAGTCTGTCCAAAAAGTGCTGCGTCTGGCGCTTTCACATGGCTCTTGAAATATTAAGATGCTGCTTGTCAAAGCAGCCAGGCCTAGGTGAGCAGCTGCTGTCTGCTTTCAATGCATTCATATAAACTGAATAGTCATACTAGCTGTTACCTGCGAGGGGGCATATGTGTGTGTCGAGAGCGCTCACGACCTCAGGCTAGCGCAGAATTAATTTATTTCAGAAAGGTGTGGAATTTTCTTGGTCATCTTTTGTTAGATGGTGATGGGTTGCCACATGGCTCTATCCTTGGGCCTCTATCTTTGTATGAAAGCAGATGGAGGGAAAAACAAAAACATGTGGCACTTAAGAGGTTGCATTGCTTAAAAACACAATTAGGAAATAATGGAACTAGCAAAAAAGGGAGGCTGGCCAAAAACAACTCATTAAATAGTAATATGTGTGTATTTTTCCGTTAATGAACTTAGAGCTAATCCTGTGGCGATGGTTTGGCATTGCAGAGGAGTTGGAAGATTTAACCAAAGAGATTTTTACTCAGTGCAGTAAACATGCAAGGCAAAACAGTTCAATCCAACCAAAACAACAGAGTGCAAATTATTCATGACTCATTTTCCCTCCCAGATTCAATCCCTAAAAGAGATAGCAATCTCTTTTTAATGGAAGATCAGATGTAATTTCTCAGAGTTGCCTGGCAGACTGTTAACTGGCTATGCACAAAAAAGGTCACATACTCAATCCCAGCTGTTAACATCTAGCTTCTACTGTTGTGCCCTTGAAAACTCTATTTAATTCCCATTTACCACACTGGGATGGCCATGCAGCTGGCATCTGCATGTTACTTTGGGAAATAGCACTGTATCGACTGAATGACATCATTAATTCTCATCCCTAACCTTTGTCTGTGTGCCCTTATTTTAAAAAATGACTTAGAGACTGCTCTAATTACTTTAATTGACCAAAAATTTCAAACGGAATTCTCTAGTAGATTTGTCTACTCTGATTTGTCTACTTTTAAAGCTCATGAGGAACATTTAAAAAAAAAAAAATACATCATCAGTTCCTTCTTTATCAGTTTCAGGTTTTGATGACAGAGCCTAATCAAAGGTACAAGCATGTGCCACAAAAGGTCTGATCAGGCATCAACCAATCGCATATACAGTACGTCTGTGGTCCCTCAAGGGTATAACGAAGGTCAGAAATCAGACTGGCGGAAAGGGAGTAGCAAACATAACCAAGGATACCAAATGCAACAGCTTCCCATAAACAACATACTGTATGTACCTTGTGTCTCCTGTACACAAACCAATTTAGTATCTAATGTGTGTTGTAGTTTTATTTTGTAAATATTAAAAGAATAATATAGATTGATATGAATGCATTGAGAGGATATAGGCTTTTTTAACTGTCTTACATGCGTGCCTGCCAACAATAATTTTCCAAACGTCTGAAAATGGCATTTCTCTCATGTTGCTGTCAAACTGTTCATATACTCAGCAAAAAAATAAACGCCCCTTTTCCAGTCCTATTCTATGGGTAATTACATTTACAACCAAAGTTGACAAGTAAAGGATACAAGGAAGGAGTTGACAAGGAAGGAGTGAGTACCCCTTAGACCAATTCATTTCACAACATACTACTATTCTGACACCACTGGTTGGACAACCGGACCTCTATATCCAGAATTCAAAGAAAAAAAAAATTAAGATCAGGGATCTGAAACTCAATGCTAAGGAAACCATGGTTTTCTTTGTTGTTACATCGTTCTTCACCAGCTTCACCACTGGTGCCATACCTGCCGTTAGAAGGACATTGGAAGAGGACACACCTTCAACACAAATCATAGAAAGAGCAATATAATATATGTGGTCCAATGCAGTGAAGAGTGTTCAGAGCTCTACATTGGGAAAACAAAACAACCTCTACAAAGAACAACACCTCAGGGCCTGAATCAGTCACTTGAAGGACAATGGACACACTTTTTAGTGGGAGAATGTACAGTATCTATGTGGAAGTGGAAAAAATCCTTCTCAAACAAAGGTGGAGGTCTTGGGCACAACCTTTCTCCTATTTTTCATGCAGGCCTTTCATCCATCCCAAGGTAGATCAAGACCTCTTCCATCAGGTAAGCCACACTTAAGGACTCCCGTTTCTCTCTCTCTTTGATCTTTACACTTTAAAGATCCCCCCTAATCTCTCTCTCTCTCTCTTATTGGTGTTTCTTCTTAACAGCTCCCCCCTCCGCCCCACTCTCTAATGACTCTCCCCTTCTACTCTCACCTTTTCCATTGTTCACATAATTGATCCTTTGTGTTGGCCAATCCATGTGTGAAAATGATGTCTCATGCTCTCTGAACCACTCTTTCACAATTTGAGCCCGGTGAATTCTGGAAATATACCCGCATAAATAGAAAAAATGGATCATTCAGTATATTCAGGTTGTCAGCTGACATCATTTTTGGAAACATATTGTTGCTGAACCTAGACCTGACCAAGAGAAGCAACCCCAGATCACAACACTGACCCAGAAGGATTGTACGGGAGGAATCTAGGCATGATCTCAGAATCAGAATAAATCTGGACTTATCAGACCACATGGCCTTTTCCCAATGCTCCACAGGTTCATTCTACAGTATATGCTCCCTGGCAAACTGAAGCCCTTTTTCCTGATTAGCCTCACTGATAAGCGGTTTTCTTAGGGCTACACAGCTGTTTAGTCCCAGTCCCTTGAGTTCTCTTTCTCGCATTGTGCATGTAGAAATTAGCTTTTTTTTCTTTCTTTTTTTTTTAACAATTGGATTTTAGAAAATGTTTAAATGTTTAAAAAAATTCCATCCACATTGTTGATGATTGGTTCATCACTGTCCTTTCAGATTTTCATAATGCACTGGACATGTCAAATTATCATGGCAACAAATAAAGGTTAAAAAAAAGTCATGCATTCTAAGTAAAGGATAAGTTTTTCGTTTGACATTTTTGTGCAACGTTAACCTCCCATTCTATTAATTTCTCCCACTGCATTATCCTTAAATAAAGACTTAATTAATATGAAATTTAATGCTCCATGTGGGGGGAAAAAAAAGATTGCATTGCTTCGGGGCAGCCCATTGCTCACCAATCAGTCATTCGAAGTTAATCATGCTTCTCACACACAGGGTTATTAATGAATCATTGATCGCTGGCTGGAGGACCTGCAATCAGGGAGTATATTTTGGCCATTGAGCATATATAAGACATAATTTAATCCACACTAAACTCTTAATATTTATAGTCAGTTAATATTAAAATACAGACTTTGGCTCTATATTTGATATTTTCAATATTGTAATAGGAGTCATTATTCTTGACTGCTGTGACAGTGGTCATTAACAAACAGCTTTAGAGTGTCAGGAAATCAAAAACATTCAGTCATGTAGAAAGAAACAAATGGGAACTATTAATCTTTCAGTATTTATACACGGACTTTAACAAAGTGTCTGACACACTGAGAGTGAATGAAGGAATGAGCTCGGTCCTCAAAGACAAAGGACTGAGTGGTACGGCTGGACCAGAAATATTACACATGTGGGAGAATGAAAGCATGAAAATCTTCAAATGATTTCATTTCTTATTCAGGGCGAGTAATTCAATAGCAGACTCGAGCACGGGAAATGCATTAATAAAACACTTCTGGTTAGTTTTAATGTCAGAGGCGCAGCATCAGATATAAATGCAGTCGTTTGAGCATTACCTGCTTGCATAGCAATCTCCTGTTCTCTTTTCTACCAGATATTCACATTTAGCTTTCTGTCAACTCAGAGCGTTAGCAGGTTCAAGGCTGCATGATACATGATGTACAGGACAGTACACGCCTGTGCATTTTTTATTGGGGGGGAGGGGGGTAGCTATTCTTTCTCGGTATTAATGACAAGACAAAGTGAGTGTCACTGTACACGTTTCTTTTTCTTCGGTAGAAGTAGGAGTGGAAGAGAAATGGGGAAGTTTGCATCATTTCAGTGACTCGGTTCTTTGAATCTCGTTCATCAAAATGAACGAATCATTTTTTGAGGTTCATTTAGTTCTTTTGATCAGAAATAAAATAAAATTTTCAATAAACAGACCCCCAACATGCCTACATACACACATTTTGGCTATAGTTCCAGTAATGCAATGCAGCTAAGGACATATTATGATAAACAGAATGAGCAGCTCACCTCTCATATCTTCTGGTCCGAATCGTTCGTTCTTTTGTCACGTGACTCACATAGACGCTATGTAGCGCATTACACATGAATTCAAACAGATTCGAACGGTTCTTCTCATGAAGAACTCCTTTTAATCCGAGTCGATTGTTATTTTGAATCTATTGCACTGCATAGCGTCTACGGGAGTCACGTGACCAAAGAACAACGACTCGGACTAGAAGTCTCATGAGAAGAACCGCTCAATTCTGTTCCCTGTTTAATGCACTGCATAGCATCTATGGGAGTCACGTGACAAAACAACGAACAATTTGGATTAGAAGACTCTAGGGTACCTACTCATTTCTGTTTCCTGTACATAACCTACAGAGGTTTTGCGATGCTTTGCGCTTTACTCATCTGAGTCACGTTAAAGACTCGTTCAAAAAGAACGAAACGTTCATGTACGACCTACCACTAGAGTAGAACAGAGAGATAACCACATAGAAACTTCAGAAATTCCTGACTCGCAGGCTAGTTTTAGATAACTCATCTCACTGCAAACAGGAAATGTTAACAATCTCTTATTTGTCTCCTCTGCACTGATCACCACAGTGATCAGTTTGCTACTAAAATCTGTTACTCCCTTCTTAGGAACTCCACTACTCCACTGATTTCTGCCCAGGAGTTTCATTCCAAATTCACCAAGCATCACACAGTACACCCTTCTGATACCTACTGTAGATGAGACAGAATGTACTGTAACTGCAGGTGAAAATTTTATTAAAGGTCCTGTATTTTACTATTTCTTTAACACATGTCTCTCAGAGATCCCCAAATGTGTGTGTTAATGCTCCCGCTGAAATACTCCTCAAATAATAATTTTTTTCATACATCAAACTCCCTTTATGTTACTCTGCCTCGAAACGCAACATTTTAGTAAACGAGCCACTGCGTTGACCCCCCATAGAGCACCAGGAATGGACAACAAGCTAGGGGGAGGGCATCTTCTTATATGAGGTCACAAAAGGAGGAAAATCTAATTTGCTTTTAAACCAAGTTTCTTTTTTGTACACTGGACACTGGACACTTATCTGAATGCCAAAATAACCTCAAAGTGTAATTTCCTTTTTTTCCCCCAAGAGGTTTCCTTTAACGGACATTACAAACAAATCACAACACAAAACTGGCGCATCCTGGCTATTAGCAATTAGCATAGTCATGACAAAATGAATACCAGGAACCATGTGTCTAATAATCACGGCAGAAGTGGTCATAATACATACCAAAAAACAAAAAAACAAAAAACACAATAAGTAGGGAGGACAGTAATAAAAATAAATCAGGATGTTACCATGACAACATGGTTACGCTGCCTGCCTGGTCTTTTCTTTTTAATAAGAATTATTTGCACGACAATTATGCTCACAGATTCTTTTTTAAAGATTAATTTTTAAATTTCTTAAGTATGTAAGTAAGTAAACAAACAAATAAACAAACAGACTGCAGCGTGACGGCACTTTGTGTGCAATGGACCAGACAGACCTATCTTTAGACTGTCACTGTGAATACCTTATTTGGATTGAACAGATTCCACAGAGTTTGAGGTGGCTCGATGTCAGGGAATTTCTCTCAGGACTTGGAAAAGTTCAATAAACATTAAAGTGTTAGTAACCGACTTAGTCAGCCACACATGGTCTCTTATAGTATATTCTGGGGAAATACCACCAACTAAATGTATAACAAATTACTCAGGGTGGGACCAGTTCTGTTCATGTCTCTAGCTGGGACTAGTTAAGACATATCTGAGGTTGAGGAACTTTTTCTAGTCTTTCTGCACAGCAATAGGGTTCAGATTAAACTTCAAAAAGCTTCATCAACTACACATTCAAATCCAGTATAAAGATATAAGGAGCACCAAACACATACACATAAAAATACAGCAGTTTCACCCCTAAGTAAAAGGACCTGACGGCAAACAAAAGCATGATTTGTATAAAAAAAGAAAATACAATTCTTGTATTAAGTCTTCCCCGAACACTATCTGTATGTAAATCTGGAAATAAGTACACTAATAAACAAGAGCGTGTTTTGTTGGCAGACACATTTTCACGAAAAATATATTGTAAGGGATACAGTGTAAATCTATGGTGAGCCTGGAAGTGAAAAATAGTCTTCTGTGATGAATCCATCACTGCTATGACTCCCTAACGCTAATAACACAACGATGAGCTCTCACCCGGAGTTACAGCCTACAGCGCACAAGCAGAGCAGAGTTACTCTGATGTGAGCTTTAATGGCCTTTACTCTTCTTCATGGCCTGGACTGGAGGGAGTGCTGAACATTTCACTACTGCCGTCAAGCTTTATTAACCTGCTGGCACTGGAATGCACCTGCTTCCCAGAAGAAAGAGATATACGCTGTAGATAGCGTGTTTCCAAAAATATAAACTGGCCGTGAATGATTCATTGAAAGATTTTGCATAGAAATGGACGTGCATTACTCTTGAGCACTAACGAAGACGATATAATATGCAGAGGCATGTATTTAATTTAGATTTGAACACATAACAAATACATGTACATGCTCTCAATGACATAACCCTCTTTATAGTGCAAACAAATAGCCAACAAATCCATCCTTTTGCTCATAATTTATAAGACAGTGGTACCTTTAAACCATACCTCAAACACAAAGGCAGCTATTGAGGAAAATCTATTTCAGACATTTGACCTTACTGTGACCTTGACACTGTTTTTCAAAAACAGTTAATCTGCTGGTTACAATTATAAATCATCCGGAGATCGCTAGTTTGATTCCCGGGTGATGCCATAGCAGGGTGCGGTTTGGGAGGCACTTAGCGCTCTCACATCAGTCACAGCCCTACAGCCAATCTTGGACGTCTGTGAGTTCACACAAACGGAAGTAGCGGATAGGTCCGTGAGCGAGCAGTTCGAAAAGATGCGGTTGGCTGGCGTCATGTGGTTCGGAGGAAACATGTCGTAGTCTTCGGCCCTCCCTGACTGGTACAGTAGTAGCCTTAATGTGTGACCCACTTAGTGACGGGTGGAAATTGGTTATGACTAAATTAGGGAGAAAATCATAACCACAAATCACAAAAAAGATCCAGAAATATTTAGTGAAGGAGGCGCCAAACTGGAAAAACGTGACCAAAAACCAGGTTGTGACCACATTTTAGATTTTTTATTTCAACTAACTTCATGTCCTCTCTCACTGCATCCACAAATCTCCTCATTGGTCTTCCTCTAGACCTCCTGCCTGGCAGTTTCAACCTCAGCATCCTTTTACCGATATATTCACAATCTCTCCTCTGAACATGTCCAAACCACCTTAATCTGGCCTCTCTGACTTTATCTCCAAAACATCTAACATGGGTTGTCCCTTTGATGGACTCATTCTTGATCCTATCTATCCTTGTCACTCCCAAAGAGAACCTCAACGTCTTCATCTCTGCTACCTCCAGCTCTGCCTCCTGTCTTTGCTTTACTGCCACTGTCACTAAACTGTAGAGCATCGCCGGTCTCACAACTGTCTTGAACACCTTTCCTTTCATTTTCGCTGATATTCCTTTATCATACAACACTACGGTATATTCCACCCATATTTATTCAGTACATACTATGTATATCCTATTTTTTATTTATATCTGCTGCACCTTCGGTGTTTAACACACTCACATCCTGTACATATGAACCCATAATCTTCCTTTATTTATAACATTTACTACAATTATTATTAATTATTCAGTTTTTTGCACAATGACAGTAAAGTTGAATCTAATCTAAATATGCAAACTCCACACACACAGACTCGAAGGCAAAATTCGAACCTTGGTAATGACACGACCGTGGTGGGTCTGATCAGCAAGAACGACGAGTCAGCGTACAGAGAGGAAGTGCAGAGGCTAACGGACTGGTGTAAAGACAACAACCTGTCTCTGAACGTTGCTAAAACAAAAGAGACGGTTGTTGACTTCAGGAGGACACGGAGCGACCGCTCTACGCAGAACATCGACGGCTCCTCTGTGGAGATCGTCAACAGCACCAAATTCCTGGGTGTCCACCTGGAGGAGAACCTCACCTGGTTCCTCAATACCAGCTTCTTGCATAAGAAAGCCCAACAACGTCTTTTCTTCCTGAGAAGGCTGAGGAAGGCCCAGCTTCAACCATCGATCCTTACCACCTTCTATAGAGGGAATATCGAGAGCATCCTGAGGAGCCGCATGGACGTTGTGCCATCTCAGACAGCAAGACAGTACAGCGGATAGTGAGGACAGTCGAGAACATCATCAGGGTCTCTTTTCCCTCCATCGAAGACATCTACACCACACGCTGTTTCGTTTTACTGTGTACTAAACCGTATAGTATATGGCTGAAATGACAATAAAAGCCTATTTGACTACTTGACTTGACCGAGTTAACCACAAAGCCCCTGTGTTACTACTTTCAGTAAACAACTTAACCACAGCATAAATGCCACAATAATGTCACCATAGCATTTAACTTACCTTCTAGACTCGCCTAGGCTTTCTTTGTCCAAATGTCACGCAGAAAAAGAAACTAGGCTTCTCCACCACTAGTGACCATAGTCATTTATTTGGAATTTCCTCTGACTGGTATAAGCAGACCTTAAAATGTTAGAACATGTACAGGTAGGACTGCAAGACATCTTCAGGACCATACGAACTACATACCTACTAAGGACGTCTTCAGAACCCATCAAAGCCCTACAAATATTAACACTCCAGACATCTTACCTTACATAATAATAAGTTAAATGTTTTCTTCATGAAGATGACCTTTGCTGCGCTCTGATTAGCTACTACTTCCTTGTGAAGTGGACTGCACGTGATGTTCAGCTATGTTTAGTACGATTCAACCGCAGAGAGCGAAACTGCTCAGTTCAAAGGGAACCGTGAATGGTGTAGGGAACAAAAGGAAGTGTACATTTTTGAAAATTTCTCATTGCGTCTCGCTGGAAAAAAATGGACCTTGAAAAGGGAGTTGTATATTTTTATCATTAATATCAAGGACGATGTAACATTTATACATTAATTAAATTTCATTATAAAAAAATCTATTCATTTAATAAAATCCTTTTAATTGCATAGACTAGTAATAATAAAAGAAGTAATGTAAAAAAACGCACAATAATAATTTCTTCGTACGCCCTTGTAAATTAATCAAATAATTTATTTATTTAATATGCATTTTACTAGCACACGTTTTATAGTGTTATCAGTTTTTGCTTCAATAAATGTTTAATTTTTCATTCTCGTAGCGTGAAATTAGCAGCAACAGGTGGCTGAGATGTTTACGTTACCATGGTAACGCACAGAGGAAGTGATGCCTGAGTTGGTGACTTCGCAGGGTGTTCTGAATGAAGGGATTTTGTTAATGTTTTGATTTTGTTCCCTTATACGAGATTACCTGCACTGGGAGTAGGGAGCACACTTTAAAGTACACTGTGGAGGCCTCCGAGTGGCGCAGTGGTAAAGCGCTCGCCCTATCATCCGAAGATCGCTGGTTTGAACCCCGGGTGATGCTGTTTTCCTCTCACAGCCGGAGGCCTCGAGAGAGCTAAATTGGCCGAGCTCTCTCAGCGGGGAGGGATGAGAGGTATTAGTGTTCCCACATTAATTGCACGGCTCTACGCCATTCGGGGCGTCTGTGAGCTCGCGCACGCGGAGGGAGCGGATAGCGCTGGCCTCGAGTGTGTTACGACGCCCCCAACGGTGCGTGAGCGGGCAGTTCGAAAAGATGCGGTTGGCTGGCGTCACGTGGTTCGGAGGAAACGCGTGATAGTCTAGACTACCTCCCGGCTGAGTGGTAGTAGTAGCCTTAATGAGGGAGCCCCCTAGTGACGGGGAGGAATAGGACACGACTAAATTAGGGAGAAAATCGGGGAAAAAGAATTGGACAGGACTAAATTTTTTAAAATAAAAAATTAAAATAAAAAAGTACACTGTGAAATGGAACACAGCCCGGAAGACCTCTCAACGGATTTTGAGTTTTAAAGTCCAGAGGGCTAGTCTGTGTGACCTCTGGCTTGAATTATAGCATATGCAAAAAAGAAAGTTCAGGACCACCTATACTTACATTTTTAACAATATCTCACAATATCTTAAACATAGCTACTTTATCTTACAATACAGATACAATATCTTACATTGTTTGTGCAATAGAAACTATGCAATAACGATTATATTATATATAAACTGTGCAATATTATATTACCTAGTGCAATTTAATTTGATTTGATTGAATATTTAACTACTGTGTTGTTTTCCCCCCCTTTCTTTTGCATTTATACACTGTACTGTCACTAATTTACTTTATGTTTGCACGTTGTTCTTTGCTGCTGTAATGTAGAAATTTCCCCACTGTGGGATGAATAAGGGTATATCTTATCTTATCTTATCATTACAGGGTGCACCAAAATCATCATGCATAAGGGAAATAAAAATACCTTCTTTTTTTTATCAAATGTAACTTTATTTATGATTCGCCATATTTCTTCTTCTTCTAAAAGGTCTTGTTATCTGTCCGGCTATTATGTTGGCTGACACTACCCTGTACATACTGGCTGTTCTCTCTCTCTCTGGACTGACCCCAGTTTCACTCCCCTTAAGATTAGTCGTATTAGTATTAGCCGTAACCAAATCTATACCATCTTTGAAACTCTACTCACCATAGCCAAGAAATGGGGTTAGTGAAACGATTCTCCAAACATGCTTTAATCTGGATGGAATGTCAAAAATCACTTCCATATGTGTGTAGCCCAGATCAAAGTCTTTCTTCTCCTAAACAGATTTGTGTGTGTGTGTGATGTGAGAGGTTCTCTCTGCTCTATTGTGGTACACTAGATCTCATGAGCAGGACAGCTCACCAGAATTACCTTAACTGTGCGTGTTTTTGTACAGTTAATGAGTGTGTTTTGAGTTGCCTAGTACGACGTGGATGTCCTCCAGGGCATCGTGTTGTGTTCAGGTCAAAAAACGGTTCCTGTTAGCTTTTTGCCCACAATGCAAAATACAAACATGAATAAACTCTTTTAAACATGAAACCCAGTTTAGATCTGCACTGGAATCTGTGGATAACAATGACAGTACTGTGTGTGTGTGTGTGTGTGTGTGTGTGTGTGTGTGTGTGTGTGTGTGTGTGTGTGTGTGTGTGTGTGTGT
>JAQQZT010000021.1:10208641-10227063 GCA_030068275.1 Clarias platycephalus
TGTGTGTGTGTGTGTGTGTGTGTGTGTGTGTGTGTGTGTGTCTCTCTCTCTCTCTATATATATATATATATATATACACACACACACACCTGCCACTAGTATAATACAGTGTGGAGCGCGCGTGCCAAAGTCACGTGCTGTCCAAAATAACGATCAACTCTTACCTGCGAGTGAATGAAGACGTCACCTTTCTTCAAATCCTGAAATAACGAGCTTTATAAACAGCAGCGCGTACCTAGAGTCGTACCTCAGCTCCTCAGGTTACACCGACCTTACACACTGTCACAGCGGGGACAGTGACTCGAGCGGAGTTCCCCTCCAAACCGGGGGGCAAAAAATAAAGAAATAAAGAAAGAAAAAAAAGAAAAAGAAAAACCCTGAACAAGCCCGCGCAGTGACCGGTGCGCGCGCGGGAGAGGAGTGGAGGGTAACGGGTAGGAAGGCAAGGGGCGGGGCTTTGTGCACCGCGAGCTCGTCTCGTGGAACGGGGCTTGTTAACGAGGAGTGCGCGCGAGTCCGAATAGATCCGGCGCGGCGACGTCTGTGCGAGTGTTACAGTTAGGAAAACAGAATGACGCTGAAGCACGTGCGAAAACGCGTTCAAGGTCAACCATGTAGAGCTCTATTTTATTAGTCAATATAGACATGCAGGAATATAAATAAAAAATAGACTGATACTGGTATTAATATAAGTATTAGTAAGTAATTATTAATATTGCCTGAAAACACACAAATATCCCTAGGAACACTGGGCGTCCATAAGTATCCACGGAAATCACCGGGTCTGTACAAGGAAAACTGGGCATGCATACTGTAAATTATCCCCAGTACCACTTAGGATACAGGCAACACTGAGCACACATAAGCACACAAGTATTCCTGGGAACACTTGGAAAATCCTTAGGATAATGAGCACACATACTGTAAGTCTTCCCGGGAACACCGGTAATACATAAGCGTTCTCTGATACACATGCATACTATAAATATTCCCAGAAAATCTCAGGAAAACAGGGGCATGCATAAGTATTCTCAGTAAAACCGGGCATGCACACAAAAAATATTCCCAAGAACACTTTGGATACACAGAAATACTTCAAGTGGAGCACGAGCACACAAGTATTCCCGGCAACACTTGAAATACACTTAGGATACACAAGTATTCCCAGGAACACTGGGTGTCCATAAGATTTCCTGAAAATCCTGGGAGTATACAATTAATCTCAGGAAAATTGGCCATACATAAGTATTCTCAAAAAATGGGTATGCACACTGTACGTATTCCAAGGAATACTTATAATACACAAGTATTCACGGGACCACTGCAGGTGCATATGTAAACATGCTCCAGTACACTGACTGTGCATTAGGAATGCTGGGCATGCATAAGTATTCTCAGGAACACCAGGGATGCATATGTATTCCCAAGAGTATTCCGATGACTTTGAAGATGCATAAGTATTCCTGGGAACAGTGGGCATGCATATTTTTTTTTTCTGGGAATACTGGGAATGCACAGATATTTCCAGAAACACTGTGTATGCATAAATATTCCCAAGAGCACTGAGCATACATTAGTAGTCCAAGGAACATAGGGCATGCATGGGTATTCCCAGAACATTGAACATGCATACTGTAGGTATTTCGAGAAACACTGGTTGTGAAGTGGAAGTACGCCCTGGAGAGGATGCGAGGCTATAATAGGCCAACATGCACACACATATTCACACATGCCTTCACTTGAAGGTGAAATTTAGAGTTTCTAGTCCGCCCTTGGGCATTTGGGAGGTGAGAGGGAACTGGAGAACCCAAAGAACAGGTGAAACACCACAGAGATAGTAACCAGATCTCAGGATCGATTTGAAGCCGTGATGTGATCTGATGCAACACCTTGACACACCAATGCATTTTTGTGCATTTAATTTGGCAAAAGACATCTCACAGTTTAGTTGATTTTGGGGGATTTACAGATTTTTACAGCAACTGTTTATCCTGGCCAGTGTTGGAGTGGATCCTAGGGGCGATTTGGAGTAGATAGTCTAGCTACTGAAATTGTTTTCGGAGATGGCAAAAAAAAAAGAGAGAAAAAAGATGTGAAACAGCGCACCGACAGTAATCCAAAATCAGAATCGAACCAGAGACCCTGGAGCTGTGAACACCACTCTCGATGTTCTACTGTGCCGCCGATTTATACTTCAAATTACTGCTTTTGTAGTGAAACAGTTTAAACAATGTCGTTTTTACCCGATTTAAAGCATGATCCAGATGGTCATGTTGGTGTATTCGGTTTTGACTGTGTTTAGGATGAAATTATCAACAAGTAGAAAGTCGAAAATAAGCAAATAATGATGAATAAATGCTTTGTAGGAAATATAATCCTTTGTATGATTTACATATAGAAATCTGCCCCTCTATATTTACATATAGAATCTCACTCACTCATTCTTAATACCGCTTATCATGTACAGGGTCTGTGCAGGAGGCCTGTCCCAGGGGACTCGGGCCACTATGTGGAGTACTCCCAGGGCACCATCGCAGGGCACACTTAAACACTATAGACAATTTGCAAATGCCAACTACATTAATCTGCATGTTATTGGATTGTGGGAGGAAACCCACCATGCAAGTGGGGAGAACATGCAAACTCCACGCAAAGGCAATCGAACCCTCGACCCCAGAGGTGTGAGGCCACAGTGTGAGCTACTACACCACCGTGTGCCTTATCCACTCTAGTTTCAGCCTCAGACTTAATTCATTCAAGCTTTCTATCTTAACAAAGCATCACCAGGAATATTTTAAGCACTGCCAACAGCTCTAAATATTTTGCTTCCCAGGTCATGTTGTGCTGCAGTCGTTGAGTTTTCTACTCGGTGAAAGACAGGCAGGTATTATTATGCTGACAGATGAGGACGTCGGCGCTTCTGCCATCACGTCGTTAATGCTTTCGCTCGGGTCTTCTCAAATGCACTTCTTTCTTTCTCTCTCTCTCTCTCTATATATATCTGTCTACCTCTTTCTATCTCTTTCAGTAGGAAAGGATGATGTCATTATCAGCACAGGAGGCTGAGTGTGCATTCCTCTTCCCCAAGATGTTGTCAGTGAGAGGAAACGGGACAACGAGTGATAGTACAGCGGAGAAGAGAAACTCCTCTTTCTGACACTGCATCAATGCGCATCCCCTTATCTCCGCCATTTACTGCCCAGCCACACAATTACCCTGTTGGCTTTTTTCACATGCTGGTGACATACTATTACTTTCCTACACACACCATTTGAGTGTTTTCAGAGTGCCATAGAGGACGGACATTTACACATACACGCACACACACACACACACAGACGTTTATTAAGGAGATGGAAGGGAATGTGAATGTACTATGTACTGAGGTTTTATTTTGTATGGAGTGCACTCAATAATGTTTTAATAAGCTGTCTCTGTCCGTTGTTTCTCCTAATGAGTTTCTTTTCAAGCTGTTTGTATGCATGTTTGCGCGTCTATGGTCAGTTTAAGTAATTTATGTGTGGGTATTTATTTATTCTGTACACCGATCAGCCATAACATTAACACCACAGCGAGGTGAAATAAACAACATTGATTATCAATTTTATACCAGTAAACTGGTGAGAGGATCATGGACATTCAAGGCGCATCCATTCCTGTGGGGACCAAATAGAAGCAAATAGAGAGTAGCACAGATTTTTAACAGAAAAAGTTGACGCTGGCTGTGAGAAAAAGGTATCATAACACTCAGTGCATCACAGCTTCCTGCGTAAGAGTTCACTGTTGTTGATCCAGCCTTCAAATTCCCCAGATCTCAATCCGATTCTGGGGAGGACTAATTACGAGGGATTTTCTCCATAATTTTGCCATGGCCCCTCCCACATGCATGAGCTCAAAAACACCCAAGATTTCCTAGGGTCACTGGAACTGATAGGGCAATGAAAGTGTGCCTCGCCCTCAGAGCTCTCTATGCAATTTCGCTCTCTAGGGATTTGAACTCCTGATAATGGGATGGATGCTTTTTCTGTTATGCCACCTGGGAGCCCTCTTGCTCTTATCACCCTGAGAACATGATTGGAGTTGTGGCAACGTCAAGCGATTCGACATGATTTAGCACCCACACACCTGTGTGGATCATGTCCGGCAATTTACATACTGTAACAAACACAAGTCCAAGGAACGCCGTAAACCTCCATGTTCAAATTGTAATGAATAATGAATATGCAACTGGCAAATGTACGAGTATTTGAAATTCAATTATTTGTTTATTTGTTTCGCACTAATTAACCTTGATTCGTTTAATTTGCAGGTTGCAACACTATAAAATGTGTAAATGGCAAAAAGAAAAAGGATATATTTATGAAAGGTGCTGTATTTGCTCCCATTATCTTAAACCGTTTCCTTTGCTAATGACTGGGTTGTAAAAAAGTCGCACACCTTTAGCTTTGAAAAAGTCACGTGTGAAAATGATTCCTCATGCTCCCAGAACAACCCTTTCACAATATAAACCCTGGAATATACTTACCCGTGCCATCATGGAAAGAAAAATCCACTGATGTGATAACCTGGTCAGTCAGTACATTCAGGTTGTCAGCTGACTTCATTTTAATGCAACATAACGTTACTGAACCTACTGTAGATCTGACCAACTGAAGCAACCCCAGATTATAATGCTGTCTCCAGAGGTTTGTACAGTGGACACTATGTACAGTATGATGGGTGCATCACTTCATGACATTCCTTTCTTACCCTGACGCCCCATCACTCTCGTGTAGGGTCAATCTGGCATCATCAGACCACATGACCTTTTTCCATTGGTTCAAAATCCAATCTTTATGCTCCCTAGCAAAATGAAGCACTTTTTTTTTTTTCCTGATGAGTCTCAATGCTCTTACTTCCTGATGAATTGTTTTATGATGCAACTGCACCAAGCGTTTAAGTGATCTCCAATCATTTTATCCACGAAGCAAGTTCAGCACTATTCTTCCAGCTTTTAATAATGCACTGGACAGTTTGGAACTCAATTCTCAATTCCAGTAATTTCAGCAATCTCCTTAATTGTTTTTTGTTTTTTGTTTTTTTTGTTCCCCAGAAATAGCGGCTTTTAATTCGACCATGCAGTGTCCTTTTGTTTTTTCCTTTTTACAGTTTAAAGGTAAATCTGAAATACTTCATAATAAATAAATTGTGAAAAATAAAAAACAATAATAAATATTTGATGATTTTTAAAAATAATTTATTATTTGAATTTTAATAAGAAATAAAAAGATAAATTATGGAGGGAGCATCATACTGAACACTCTCGATACCAGTTAATATAATCTTTTTTTCCGGTCAGAGCATGTTACTTAAAACAGCTGTTTCGGACAGATCCAACCAAAATCTGACAGAGGTCCTTACAGCTTCAGTTTATCACTGTGCTATCTCATCAGTGTTCTCTGACAACCAAATTACAGCCATGACACTCAGGCAAAGAAGTACGAGCACTCCTCCCTAATCCTCCGCAGCGATCTCTGATCAATGGCCTGTTTCACCGTTCATCTTGTAAAGGTTAAAATACTGACCGCAAGCTTGTTGGGCCTGATTTAGATCTGTTGTTATAGACCCAGACTACAGACTTTGGATCATTTCTCTTTATTCCTTTTTCTTGCCATTGCTGAAGATAAAAGGAAACGCCACATGTAACTATTTCACTGATTCACAGCTGGCTGCTGCCTTGTCAGTAATGTTCATCCTAGACTCTGAAAGTGTTGGAGGGACATAAAATGAAGAGAGAGAGGTCACTATTTGTCTGTATATTGACTCAGGAAAGATGAGAGAAGACAGGATAGGGGAGCAGCGCCCCAGAATGGATGAGCTGTCCACACGCGAAAGGCTCTGATCCGATTGCCAACATAATTACAGGACGTGGACTTGCTGAGACAGGCTCCGTATGGACAGAGCATTCTGCCTGGCTCCGTACATAGTAAATATGAATTTTAAACACTTTTTCTCGCAGCAGCAGGTCATCTGTTTTGCGCACTTAAATGTTTCCTGTCACCCCTCCCCCTCTTAAAGCAGCATGTATTACAAGATGGCATTCCTCCAGTGCCAAGTGTTAAGTCAGCAAGCACGCTCTAATGCTTTTCATATTTCATAGTGATGAGTGAGAATGTCAGTGCAGCATGAGCATCCACACACACACACAGGATGTGATTAATGCTCCGAACCTGCAACCTGAGAGGGACTTCTTACCTCGAGTTCACCACCATCCTCTTTCTATGATCAATTTGTGGTTAGCACTGTCGCCTTGCATCTCCAGGGTCCGGGTTCGATTCCCCTCCCTCGGTCTGTGTGCATGGAGTTTGCTTGGTGGGTTTCCTCTGAGTACTTCGGTTTTCTTCCATGTGATTAGGATGATTGGCGATCCCAAATTGCCCGTCGTGTGTGTGTGTGCCCTGCGATGGATTAACCCCGGTCTAAGTCTCCTGGGAGGGGCTCCAGGTTCCCCATGACCCTGTATACAGGATATAGCAGTATAGATTAAAAAAAAAAACTACAGTATATACATGTATAGAAAACAAACTGTAACTGAATGATGTTTTGTGAACTATCTGGAGGAACAGTTTTGAGATATGGGAAATAATACATTTGACTTTACCTGTTTTTCCCCCTACATTTTTAGAGTTTGCATAATTACCTAATCCAATTATAGAGAAACCTCTGTAGTTCTGTTGTATTTATTCCCATTTTATAACTATGGTAGGATCTCCAGTCAACATTCACACACTACAGGCAATTTGGGAACGCCAATTAGAATAATCTGCATGTCTTTGGACTGTGAGAGGAACACCACCAAACAGGGGGAGAACATGCAAACTCCATGTACACAAACCCTGAGGCCGTAATCGAACCCGGACCCTTGAGGTGCACGGTGACAATTCTATCCACCAAGCCACTGTGCCGCCTAGCACTAAGAATAATTTCTATATATTATAGATTAATACACTTCTTGTAACACAAAATGGTTTCTATAGTAACGGTGAATTTATTGGAGCTTTTCAGTAAATTTATCAAATGTACAGAACTGTGCAAAAGTCCCTCATTTCTTCATATTTTGCTTACAAAGAGCCAGACTGGCTTGTATTTTTAATGTAATCTTGAGGAATAGTTCTCCAGTCTTCCTGAAGGACATTTTTTTGTCTCTCCTTTTCTGTCCAGACACTGTACCTGACCAGATTCAGAATATTTTTTGCTTGTTAAACCACACAGATAGATGATCAGGCTGGTGATTATTTACTGGTGATGCTGAGTGCTGATTGGTTGGAACAGACAAGAGGGGAAATGAGGTTGCTGCTGAGGTTGATACATAACCAATTGTTTAACTCTTAAAACATTTGTTTCCATTTCTTTTATTTAATCTACATCATTTAATTTAAAATTCAGAATGAGGCATGGCTCAAGACTTTCGCACAGTACTGTAAATTGTTGTAGCAAAGGAAACTGTATATTGGGCAATAATATAAAACCATAGAGACACTTACAGTATTAAATATTTATATATGGAGTCTCCACTGTGGGAGATTAACTTGTTTTTTTGAATGCTCCACAACATTAAATGTAACCATAAATGGAAAAAAACAAAGTATAATATTAATTAATTCATAACGTTACAGGATTGTTGGCTTAAACAGAATAAAACACTTTGTAATGAGCTGTTATGGAAAATAATCAACTTCAAAGCATTAACAGTAACTCTGTTTCAAGATTGTTGTTGTAGACTGCATCACACTACACAGTTGTTAATTTCTTTCCCTCTGCATGGCAGTTCTTCATTTGAAGACAATATAACATCTAATCAGGGAAAGGATTTGATAACAGACCTGAGTTACCATAAATAGTTTGTGGTTAATCTTATTCAGCCTTACTAAATATGCAATGGGCGGCACAGTGGTGTAGTGGTTAGCACTGTTGTCTTGCACCTCCAGGGTCTGGGTTTGATTCCCGTCTCTGTGTGCATGGAGTTTGCATGCTCTCCCTGTGCTTGGTGGGTTTCCTCCGGGTACTCTGGTTTCCTCCCACAGCCCATAGACATGCATATTAAGTTAATTGGTGTTCCCAAATTGCCCGTAGTGTGTGAATGAGTGTGTGTATGCCCTGAGATGGATTGGCACCCTGTCCAGGGTGTACCCTGCCTTGTGCCCTAAGTCTCCTGGGATAGGCTCCAGGACCCCCCGAACCTGTACTGTATACAGGATAAAGCGATATTGATGATGAATAAGTGAGTACTTTTTTTTTTAAAGTACAAAATACTTATTGACTTTCATTGACTCATCATGGGGCGTATAATTTTTGAAGCAAAAAATATTCCATCTTCATTAAAACATCCAGTAGTCTGTTTCCTCCTTGACACTGACATGACTTTTTTTCTTTTTCATAAAGCTATACCTCTACACCAGAAGAGATGGATGCATCTGTGTGTGTGTGTGCTCTCGACTGTGCAGAATGCCTTATCTCTCCCACGGCAGACTGAATGGGTTTGGCCAAACGGCTTATTTTTATTATTATTATTTTTTTTTGATTGACAGCTCATCAGCATAAGGGAAGGATTCTCTGGAAGAAAGAGTTCGAAAAGGTCAAATTCGAGTTTACGGTGAAAGGACCCATATGTGATGCATTATTGGCTCCGAATAGGCGCATGAATCTTTTTATGAGAGTCGAGCAGACAAAAAGTGGGGTCATTCGAGATGCTGTGATTCCCTCTAGTGGTGATGATTATACAGTAGAAGTGTATTGATGGCATTACGCTAATGGCCTTGGCTTGAAATGAACTTGTGGAGTTTATTAGATGAATTAAGTGGACAACGTGGTGGAGGGAGAATGACGGAGAAAGTTTTAATGATGTTTTAACGACATTCAGCGTCGCACTTGGGAGAGGAATAAGGCGAACTAAATGCCTCGTGGTAGAAGAATACACAAAAAACACATCAAGGAACATCATCTTTAGGATTATAGTACAAGATATGAAATAATACAGTTTTGAACTGAACTCTCTCTCACTCTCGTTCATTTTTCTATAGCACTTTTCGTGTACTGGGTGGCAGGAGGCCTTCAAAGGGCACAGAAGCACAAACACACACACACATTACAGGGAATGTGGAAATGCCAATCTCCATGTCTTTGGGCTTGGAAAGAAACCCACTGTGGGGAGAACGTGCAAATTCATGCAAAACGCACTCAAACCCAAGCAGCAAATATCATGATTATTGTAAAGCTTCATTATAATGAACATTATTCAGTATAATGAATATTATGATTATATCATTATTCTGCAGAAAGTTTTGGTCTGCTTTGTTGGGAGGCACCGAGGACCCTGAACACCTGGAGTTGAAAGCTGTTCCATATTCGGGTAATAGCACCTCGAATGTTCTTTTACCAAGGGTATAGAATCCATGAAGCTATCTACAGCGATGAAGGATGCCGCATTTATGGTTAATTTCCTTGATAGAGGGCAGAGAGAGATCCCATTGATGTTCTCATCTGTTTTCACTATCTGTTTACGCTGAAATTCCCATGACAGGCACCGATACGTCCGTGCTGGATTCTCTCTTCGCCCTCAATTACATTCCTATTTGTTTTTGTTCTTTAATTAGCAGACTTTTTTTTATCAAAAGGACCAAATAATGTTTAAGCATGCAAGTATTTGAAGACAAGGAGGCTAATGAAGTGCTCATTAGTGAGGATTGTTATTGGTGTGATTAGTGTCTTGATGTTCATATAAATGAAGTTCAAAAAGTATCACCAGGCAATGAATGGAGGTCCACTTTCTTGTATTCGATATCTATTGGCATTGGTAAGCTTGAATACACTAACCTAAATGTTGCGATACAAACTGATCTATTTATTTATTGTTTTTGTTTATTGACTGATTATGCGCACTACTGGTTAATATACACTGTATAGACAAGTATTTGGCCAAACCTGTTAATTATTGAATTCAGGTCTTTAAATCAGACCCCTTATCCCCAGTGAAGGGCGATCTCAATGCTTCAGCATAACAATACATATTGGACAATGCCAAGCTTCCAACTTTGTGGCTACAGTTTAGGGAAGACCCTTTTCTATTCCAACATGACTATGCACCAGTGCACGAAGCAAGGACTATAAAGACATGGTTTGATGAGTTTGATGTGGAAGAACTTGATCGGGCCCAACACAGAGCCCTGACCTCAACCCCATCAAGCACCTTTGGGATGAACAGAGATTGCAAGCCAGGCCTTCTCGTCCAACATCAGTGCCTGACCTCATAAATGCTCTACAGAATGAATGGGCACGAATTCCCACAGAAACACTCCAAAAATCTTGTGGACAGCCTCACAAGAAGAGTGAAAGCTGTTATAGCTGCAAAAGGAAGACCTCCATATTGAAGTATATGTATTTGGATACAATGTCTTTGCAGGTTTGGCCAAATATTTTTGTCTATAGTATAGCAGGCAGGTAACATTTACCCTATTTTGATCCATAATTTCAGTGAGAGGACTCGTCTCATGTTCATGAACAGTTTATCATCATATTTCAACAAATAAATGAAATAATGCATCATAACAGATATGCAAACCATAACATTGTATGTAACATAACTGATATGTCTATTAATATACTCACTGACAATACTTTATTTTTTTTAATGAGAGCACCCTGACCACAGGGTGTTCAGGGTGTTTAAAATGTATGCCACAGAGAGGAATAAGATCATATGATGTGGGACAAACCATTTTTGAATGAGAAAATCAATTTTAAAATATTTTTTAGTATTTAGTCTTTCGAAATAAGTTTAATAAAATAGCTAACTAAAAATAGCATTTTAAATTCATCTCTGCTTTAAAGAGCATTAGAGTTCCCAAATTACCCCTTGTGCCTGCGTGTGCCCTGCGATGGACTGGCACTCCATCCTGGGTGTACCTCGTCTTGTGCCCCAAAAATCCCCTGGGTTAGGCTCCAGGTCCCCCGTGACCCTGTATACAGGACACGCGGTATAGAAAATAAATGAATAAAGTATAAAATCCAAGAGAGCTACAGTATTACGAACTAGGCATTTAATAAATTAAGTTTTGTAAATTGCTATTTGGTATCATGTAGATCATATTATTGGTTATATGAAGATAAGAAAAGTTTTATTCCCAGCATTCGTAGGGTGTTTTGGCACAAAAATGAGTACTCTTGGAGAGACATTACTTACAAACACACACACACACACACACACACACACACACACACACACACACACACACACACACACACACTATGGAGAGTGTTGGACCACAAGGTGGAAGCAGAGGTCTGCTTTTGCACTATAGTCTGAGCCTCAAGGTTGGGTTTCAGTTCAGGTCCGGAAAACCTCCAGTCTCTCATGGTGCCAAGTAAACTTCAAAAAAAAGAAAAAAGTAATAGCTCCCTCGTTAAGTCTAATTCGGTAAAAGAAAATCCGAAAATATCTGTCTCTAACATTATAAGACCATAAGTGTGCTGTATAGAACTATTTATGTGCGTCTGGGGAAAAAAACTCATAAGGAACCATGTAATTGTCTGTAACAAACAGACACGTAAAAAAAAACGTAAAAACGTCCATGTTACTACTGCGTGTGTGTGGAGCAGAATAAACAGTCCATCTGTACATCCAAGGCTGCATTCTGAAACTCAGCGTGAAGCCTAAGATGGAGGAATACTTTTAGGTGGCCAGTGGTTTTGACAGAAACATTCTGCTCAATTTAAATGAATGCTGAGGAAAGTCAAACGAATATCATTCCAAGCAGCTGTTCTGCCAAAACACAGTCTGTACTTGTACTGTACACTAAAATCTAGCAACTAAACATGTGTTATTACACATAGCGTAGTGTGTAACCAAATTGCAAAATCCTCATATTTTGCTTCCAAAATGCCAAACTTTTTTTTTTTCATGTAGTCTTGAGGAATAATTCTCCAGGCTTCCTGAAAGACTTGTTTGTGTCTCGTTTTTAGTCCAGTGTCTGTACCTGAGAAATATTTTTTGTTTGTAAAGCCACATGAAGCATTCAACTTTTTTTTTTTCTTTTTTTTTTTTACTTTTAAGGCATGAACCAGTGAGAAACGGGTGCAGATGATGACAGATGATTACTGATTAGTATAAGTTAGGAGTGGCTCAGTGGTTGAGGCATTGGACTACGGTTCAGAAGGTTCCAGGTTTAAACCTCATGACCACCAAGTTGCCACTCTTGGGCCTTTGAGCAGAGCCCTTAACCCTTATCTGCTCAGATCTATAATGAGATAACAGTTGGTTTGGATGAGGGTGTCTTGCCAAATGCCGTAACGTAAATGTAGTAAACAGTACTGGTGATGCTGAATGCTGAGTGGCTGGAACAGATGAGAGGGGAAATGAGGTTGCTGCTCATGTTGTTACATACTGTAAACAAATGCATTTTAAAATCGTATCTTTAGGCACTTTGAAGATTTTAACAGTAAAACATTTGTTTCCATTTATTAAGCTACATCATTTCATTTAAGTTAATATGAAGAAATATGTGGGGGCTCAAGAGTTTTGCACAGTAATGTGTGGATACTGTATGTGTATACCTTATGAGCCACATCTTCTGCTTAAAACATGTCTATAACCGTGCTAGCTGTTGGGATAAGTGTTTCATACTGTACTTACAACATGAGGATGGGTTCCTTGTTGAGTCTGGGTCCTCTTAAGGTTTCTTCCTATTGCCATCTCAGGGAGGTTTTTCTCACCACCGTCGCCCTCGAGCTTGCTGATCAGTGACAATCTGATCATTAAGATTTTGACATATTTTCTCACGCTTTTCAAACTTGTTTCCATAATTGTTCTGGATTCTGTAAAGTTTGCGATAATGACCATTTTAAAAGCGCTATATTAAATCAAACTGAATTGAATTCAATGAAAATACGCCTAATGCAATGAAATGTACACTAGGATCTAATCTGTAGTTTTTCAGAACTATACAATACAAAATTTCACTACTTGAATGTCTTTTTAATTTCCTTTTTTTTAAAGTTACACTGCACGCTACTTTGTTCAACTCGATAAAACAGACAGCAGTCTGTTAATATTATTGTTATTCAGTTATGCAGTAGTAGATAACATGAATCACTTTGCGCAGAGTAACTGTGCAGGTGCATAACCACAATCGCAACCACAACCACAGCAACAACAACAACAGTAGCAACACATATAGTACGTAGTTTACTTACACTTGATTCAATAATAACTCAATGATCTGTCAAATAGCAATGTTTTAAAAATCATTGATCAATCAAAAGAGGCAATTATGATGTCATTGGAATGTGATATTTATGGCATCGTGAACTAGGACTTTATCAAGTGCTCTGTGCCACCTTGTGTGCGGCATTTGTAGCAGGAAACGGAGCGCTGCGACTAAACATGAGGCTTGTGGTGATTACTAGAACTAGTACAGAGACATCCTACGATATGTTTTCATTTACAGGAAAGCACACTAGGAGATCATGTCCTAGTCTGAACGGGAAGTATTGCAGGATGTAATATACCTGGGGCAGATACCTGCTCTATAATCTTTATAAAGATCTTAAATAATTATCAGTGTGTGAGGATTTTCATTACATAAAGCAAGGCTGGACTGCTAGCCCAGGGCCTTGCTGGAGTCTGACTCAAGACTGTTTATTTATAAGCATACCAGGAGTACAAAAGGTCAAAGTGGCCACACATACACACATGCACGCACACACACTGTACAGTATGTGTATTTTACACCACAAATAGCACTCCTGCTGAACAGCAAAAAATGTCCTCTTAGATTCATAGTGGAGCTGGTGCTTAGAGAACGTGATACTCTACGGGATCTAAGCTTCTTTGATCATGAAAAGAATATAACATATATGGGGTGCTGTGATCCCTTTGGTTGATAAGACAAGTAGCTCTTGGTGATAATTCAAATTTAAACACTGTTTTTGTACACTGCCACTTTATTACATAATGACTATATATCATATAAAATAATAGTCTAATAATGCTTACTGTAATAAGAGTTAAGCATTTAGAACACTTATTCCAGTTTGATGTTATTCAAGTCACTTAGTTACTTAAACTAGCCAGAAAAGTATTTTGTCATGTTGTTGCCGTGTGTATAGATCTGAGGCAATGTTCCATTTATATGATTTGATTCATAATTTAAATTTTCTGACCACAGCACTAAAAACACAATATTGCATTCTGAAGTCCTGTCATATACATTTCGACATCCATCCATCCATCCATCCATCCATCCATCCATTCATCCAGGAACATCAGTAATCCAACTATTTATTTTAGTTTTTACGACCGCAGTAGAATCTACGGTCAGCATTCATACGCTCATTCACACACTATGGGCAATTTGGAAACCTTTTTTGGAGTGTGGGAGGAAACCGGAGAACCCAGAGGAAACCCAACAAACACGGGGAGAACATGCAAACCGAATCCAGACCCCGGAAGTGCAAGGTGACAGTGTTAACTACTAAGCCATCATACTGCCATATACACATAAACACACGCATATAAAAATGGATTATAAGAATGTTCATTTTATATTTTTAAACTATAATACCACGTGTCTGTGCAAGTAGTTACTATGGAAATGATAACCTATTCGAAGGAGGTGGTGTTTAGCATTAATGAAATCCATACAGCACGAACTACTATTATAAGAATTTAATCAATACCTTTATTTCCAACAGCGTAATACAAATGAGTTCATGTGAACATCCATGCTAACGTGTAACAGTAATTATAGTTAGTCATTTCAGATTTCTCTATTATGGTACAAACATACTAGCATGTACCACTTAATTTGACTATGAAGTGCTATTCCATTTTCCACCAAAAAGTGTTTAACAGTAGCGTCTCTGTGGTGGAATGATCCGGATACCTGTTGTTTAGATCAAGCAGGGCGGATTAGAGATAATGAAAGAGGACAATGGAACAATAGGAGACTTGCAAAAAAAAAAAAAAAAAATCCCTTACATCCATAAAAGCACCGTAAGCTTTTACATAACTATTTTTCTAGGCCTCTTCCTCTGAAACCAAAGGAAGAGACTTGGGTGAGAAAATGCACATAAAAGTCACATGAGCCCTGGCCATGCAGCCAGATTTGAAAGATTTAAACCAGACAGCTGGTACTGGTCCTTTTTTTTTTTTTTTTTTTTTCTTCATGAGCTTCTCTACTTCAAGCGATTATCAGCTCATGTATCATACATTGTGCCGTTTCGTTTTTTTGTGGTCAGAGTGGACTAAAAATAAAAGATTACAGAGGATCATGTTTTATTTAAATATTGTTTAAGAGCTGTAACCATCCACAGTGGAGCACAGATAGAATAAAGGCTAAGATTTTTCTCATTTCTCATGTTTTCTAAAAATTCAACATCTGGATGTGATGGACGTGCGCTTGTTCTTGGACAGTGGAGAATCACAGTGTTTACCAGCACAAGTGGGGAAAGGGGCTGGATTTGTGAGAAAACATGCACCATCGTCAACAACAGCAGCAGAGTGCAGAGTCATGTTTCTGTGTAGATTAGTGATTGCGATGGTGTTGCCTGGTTGCTTGCAGGTCTCTGAATGGTTTAGTGGTGACCTGTTGTACCTGCTCTAAGTACTGAAATTGTTTTCCTGAGGTGAATTTATTGCTCAGTGTTCAAAATCCAAAACGATTTTTAAAAAATCATCACAAAATATTCTCAACATAGCAAGAAATAAAAATGTTTAACATTTACAAAGAATCGTGCCTGCTTATAGATGCTCACCATCATCCATGCCTCAAACCAGCACAATCTAGGCAACCCAGTTTTTCTACTCGAGTCATTTGACCATAAACGACGAAGACGCCTGAAGCCACAACAGAAAAAGGCGAAGACAGCACTGCTAGTCTAAGTTATATAAACTGTTTACTGTAACAAAATAGTTATGGATTTTAAAGTAATAGTATCACTGTAACAATGTGTTCTTCAGGTTCTTGGTGGGAATGTGGTCTTCGCTAAGTGGCTAGTGTGTACATCTAAGGAGCCATCTACTGCTACCCCACAAACCCCAATATCATGTTTAAACGATGGAGTGGTGAGGCTCTCCGCTACATTACTTTAGCTTTCCCAGGGATGGTAGGATGAAAGAAGTAGTCTTTTAGTCTCTTTGCTGAGCTTTGATCTTGAAGTTCCATCTAAGTACCATCTTGTATTTTGAGAATTTCAGCCCTTAATGCTATTGGAGCCATGCAGCTGAGGGTTTATGGTCCATGTGCTGGTCAATCTTGAATCTTAGTAAATAATCATTCATCAAATCCAATTCCCCTTTATTGCTTTTCAATTATGCAATACCTTGCCTCACATGGAAGGTACAGTACTTTCTGCTGATGTAAAGGACATGTTTCTCATTACCAGTGTCACCCTATGCAGGGACAGCTCCACGACTGATGGCTGAGGCATCCACCTTAACAAGGGATCACGTCTGGAGATCTGCGGCCTGAAGAACATGGGTGGAACACAAGCAGTAAAGGCTCCTTCATATTTATTTAACTCCTGGACTGGGTTGCTTATAGACTTTTCTATGAACTTAGTTAGGAGAGCAAAACATGTGGCACATTGTGGTATAAATCTTCTGTACCAGTCCACAATACTCAGAAAAGACTTCTAAGATTTGGTCTTGGCCCTGTGATTTCTTCTAATGGCCTGTATGGGAAGATCATCCACATATGCCATACTACAATCTCAACAGGCCAGGGGTATGCAATCCATTAGCTGTTGAGGTAGCAGGGGCACCATGAAGCCTGAAATGCATGAACCAGAACTAGAACGTCTAACGGTGTGCAGAATTGAGTGTACATCTTGGCCTTCTCCTTAAAGATCACCTGCTAATACCTTCTGTAGAAATCAAGAGTGGTGATAAAACTGTTAAGCCTAGTCTTCTCCAGGAGTTCATCTATTTTATGTAAGGCATAGGACAAGCATCAAACTGGGAAATCCAATCACACTCATAATGAGCTATCCTTCTTAGGAACAACCACGATCATGGTGCTCTATTCACTGGCTGATGGTTCAGTGATTCCCAAGTCCCTTATGACTTGCACCTCTTTATCAAGGTGCAAGTCATCTGGGCAAGCAGCTTATTAGTTGAGATGGTAAAAGGACTTTGACCTTCTCACCCAGTTGGAATTCCCTTGCCTGTTGGTCACCTTTTTTGCCTCTGCTGTGTTTTTTTTGTAGATTCTCCTCAGCCAACTGATGATATTTTTTCCAGAGCCTCCCATATTTGGAAAACATTTTTTAGAACCACATGCCTAGGTTGCAGCTCAATGCCTGATTATGTCTGAGCAGTTAAAGTTGAAGGATTATGCTTAAGGGCCCAACAGTGGTAGCCCCATTGACACTGGGACTCAAAACAGGGACCCTCCAGTAAGTAGTCCAACATCTTAACCACATGACTACCCCTGCCCCATCCGCAAAAGATGCTAAACAATTTTCTTACATGGAATCCTTGGCAGTTCTCCCACCCACATCTGGTGGACCTTTGACCAGCTATCCATACAGTAGCTCAATATTGGAAAACCATTTGGATGGTTGGGTGACCTGCCTCTAAGTCTCTAAGAATGGTGTTATAAGTGCATCTCCCAACCAAAATATATTATGCATTAATTAGAAAAAAGCTGGTCAGCATTAGAGTGACAGCTTGAGTTACTGACTACTTAGCAACTCAAGAAGAGTTCTACAAGGTACTGGGAGATAAAAACAGTTTTTTAGCCAGCACTAGCAGTTCTTCCTTTGTGTTGTTTAACGATTCACAAACTTTCACTGTTGAAACAGTACTGTGCCAAGACAGCTAAACGAGAAAGGAAAGCCTCAGGCGTTTTTTCTTTCAGGTCATACCATGTGATGCCAGCATTAAAACGGGTTGTCCCAAGAAAGATTTTAAACCTGTAAAACATGAAATTGTATGCTACAGTATGCTACTTGATAAATTTATCTATGATAAAAATGACAGCCAGCTAGCTATTCATAGCTGGCACCTAGTTCTACTGAACTTTGTTACTGTACATGTCATAGTAAATTTATTTCAATATACTACATAATACATATTGTGCATTGCATACTTTTTAAAATAATTTACATCTTTTAGCATTACTTGTCAGCGTACATCACAAGGCAGCAAAACGAACCACATTTAGAAAGCTTATTTCATTCATTTAGGATTATTGTGACTTTCCAGAACAATTTCATTTCATTTCATCCTTCTCATCAGCAGGAAGGAAGTAATATAACACGATTTTAGATTCTAATTGCTTTAAACAATAGGGATATTTCAACCAAGACATGGTATGGTGTATAATGTATACACTTAATACCACATACAGAAATTAAAATGTCAATAATTTTTGAATGTCATCGAT
>JAQQZT010000021.1:10233769-10247235 GCA_030068275.1 Clarias platycephalus
TCCTGGGATAGGCTCCAGGCCCCCGCGACCCTGAATACAGGATAAAGCGGTATAGAAGATGAGTGAGTGAGTAAATGTTTGCTCATGGTTCCCTGTTGACATGGTAATTAACCAGTCCCCCTGTTGCTTGCTACACCTGTCTAGTTTTTCTTTAAAAATCTTGACCTTTCTGCAGGGTTTTTTTCTCCCTACCAAATGCACCAAATGCGAGCACTGACCTAACACTAATGAATATGCTTTCACTATACTGTACTTATTTGCATCCTACGTGTATTGTTGTTACCCTTCTGCATTCTTTACACACTCAGAAATAAAGATACAATTCTTTGCTGGTGTCATAATACCATGAACTGGTGCATCATCTGTAGCTTTAATACGCATCAGTCAGTATTTTTCACCTGAACATGTGAATATAAAATAATCTAATTACATACAAGGCGCGTTCAAGTGAAACCAGGACTTTGTGCAATTGTGCAGAATAAGAAAACACAGGTAAGAGTAGAAACTTTGTTTATTTTTCTATATAATCCCTTGCTACACTAATGCACTTACAGTATCCCAGCGTTTTACCAGTGCTTTGATACCATTAAGGTCGAAAATGTTCTCAGTACGTCTGCCTGCTTCACGCTTGAAACGCTGGCCTCCCAGGATCTCCTTTAATGGCACAAGCATGTGAAAAAGGGCTTGGAATGAGGTCAGGACTATACGGGTTTATGTGGTAGTAATTTCCTGCCAGAGTTTCTGTAATGTGCAAGCGGTGTTCGTAAATGATCATGGGACAGATGTGTCTCTTCTGCAAATTGGTCAATTTTCAAGGATCTGGTTACTGATCACCGTACCACGATTGTGATAGGATTGCTTTTAAACGACAGTTCTATGAATACATTTTTTTTTTTTAATCAAGTAACCAATATTTCAGACACAATGTGGCCAAGTGTTTTGCTTATCTTGTGCACGGGCACAAAAACAGTGAAATATCTGATGATACAGATTTTAAGCAGATACTGTAACTGTATGTACTGTATTACTGGTAAAAAAATGTATAGCTGTACTGTACTGTATAGCAGATCTCTGTTCATCTGTAGGAGTATTTGATGCGCGTAGTTATTCCTGCATGGAGTGGACCTTATTCCCTAGTTTTTGGCACACACTCTGCCTGTCTTAGTGATGCAACACTTTAGATAGTAGTGAATCACATGCCAGTGTCAATTATCATCAGTCAAAAATATTTTATTTTTAATTTTTTTTTACAAAAACACAACCACAACGATTCTTAAACAGTGAACAGTGACGACTGGTGCAATTTATTTTTGACGCAAGCAAAATTAAAATTAAACTTTTAATAATCGCCTGTAAATAGTCATTTATCCGGTGATTAACCATCATTACTACTAGTATAAAATAAAGGCATGACTAACATCGCATCCAGTCAGCAGCTCCACTTGCCATAAGAAGTGCTGGAAAAGCACAGAGTGTAAGCTCGGCCGCGATCACTTGATTGCTGCTTAATTAGAAGATCAGGTCGATCTGGTCCAAGCTCTTTAACTTTTTTTTCTTTCTTGGTCCGATCGCCTTGTGAAGGGGAATTTTAGCAAAAATGTACAGAATTTCCTCTCACATTTATCTGATTTCTACTTAAATCAGTATTAACTAACAATCGGCTGATCGTTAATAAGACTCGTTGAGAATGGTCCAATCACATGAGCCCAAATATTTAAAAACAATATTGATTCGCTAAGAAAAATAGTGGGAGGGTTTGGGGAGCACAGTGCTCCGCCCCAAGGATGATTTAAAAAAATTCAATTAGAGCTCAGCCTCAAATCAATGCTTTTCAAAAATGTACGTGTCTACATAGACACCCGTTTGTCCGACACCCCGCGTACACCAACACAAATGAACGTAATACAGTTTAGATTATTTTTTAAATTGTAAATAAATTATATTAAGAAATACAGCGAAATATTGTGACTAAATGACTTCATTTCATTATTAAAATAAATAATTATCATGTTAAATAATTACATGTTAAAGTAGAATTCTTCTCTGCCTAACTTTAAGTAAGTAACTTTTGATGTAAGACACACATTTGTACAGACTAGTTAATAATCTTAACCGGCTGCGCATCTTTGCTTAGTACGTGTCTGTCTTTTCATACAACCTGGGAATGGAGGAGATGCCGAGGTGAGAGAAATCTTTTCTTACTTTTGGCAGGTGTTTACCTTATTCTGACTTTTCTCCTCTCGTTCCTTTGACAAGGTCCAGGCGGTGGAGGAGTATCACTCGGCAGTTATCTTGCCAGGGCTGATATACAGCGCACTTGGAGCGAACCCAAAGCAAACCTGTTAAATTCGGGACATTCTGAAAAGAGACGTTGCCAAGAAAAACAGTTGCTAGGTGTCTGATGAAGCAAAAAAATAAAAATGGAACCAGGAGTCTATATCCTGTGCAAATGTAATATATGCTACAAATTAGTTTAATGCATGCGTTACTGTTGTAGTTAATGTAGAAGATATGCAAAGTGTCAGACATAAAAAAATGTACTTGGTTATTACCTACCAGCATAATATGCATAAATTCTTACTTTAGTCATGCTGTGGGATGTGAAGTGTTTGTGACAAAGATGAAATGAAATGAAATGTAATTAACACAACTTTGTTGGTCTTAAAAACAGGAAAACGAATAACTGCACAAATTGTCTATACAAGCCAGAAATTGTGCAACATTCTGTCCACTGACCTTGAAATGTTGTTGTGTCACCAATATCAACTTTCTAAACTATTACTACACTTACACAGGCTAAAGTAATGCCATTCAAATAGGGACGTGTACTGTATATGAACTTCTGATATACAATATATGTCATTTCATGCTTACAGGAATTAAAATGATTCCTACCACATTGCCATTAAATTCTCAATACTGATTTGTCAGAAGGTTTTCAGTTAATTATACATAATTATCAATAAATTATAATACATGGAGTCAAATGCTTTGAGAAAAAAAATAATTATATAAAAATGTATTTAGGGTCTGGTGAAGTTGCTGTAAGTGATAATAAAAAAAATTGTCTTTTGGATGTAACACGTTTATTATGAGCTTGTTATTCATAATAAATTAATATGTGTATTAATAAGTACAAAACTTTTCAAAATGTGTGTAAGTGTAAAATAATCACTTCCATGGTTTACACCAGACCACATAACAGAACTCCATCATTGAATATTTTTCTAAAACAGCATGCCATGACAATTTTTCTCAATTTTATGGTCTCCTATTCAGATGCAGGTACCGATACATTTTTATCTTTGACTACTCACCACTAGTGACATATCCAAGTGCTCAAGTGTCGTGAGTGCCTGTAGGCCTACAGAAAAAAAAATAAACACTGACATATTTTCACATGGAAAATAAAGTCACCCCAGTTGGTTCACTTGGGGTTCTCAGATTTCTTCCCAGCTCCCAAAAACATGCGGGTAGACAGATTGGCGTGAATGAGCCTGTACAGTAGATGTGTGGATCCACCCAGACACACAAGAAGTAAATAGACAGTCAGAGTTATCCATTCTATACATACTGTACTGTCAAATAAAACTTGAAAAGTGGGCGTGTCTGCACATTGAAGATATTTTCGAGAAAAAAAATTGGGGGAACGTTAGATGAGTAATAAAAATTTTGGTCTGTTTGTCTGTTTGTTTGTACACATGTCATGTAAAAACTACTGAACGAATTTTAATGGGGTTTTCACATGTGTATTTGGGCGAGCTTGAGGTAACATATAGGCATTGATTCATCACAATTGGCCTATGGCATGAGAAGATATGCTAATTTGACAAAAATCATTAGTTCTCATCATCTCAAGATGGTGTTGTAATACACGCTTATGAGTGTACGATTAAAATCTACTTCATAAACACGAGCTAACACCTTCATCCCGCGCAATTTAGAGTAACGTAAAAATTTTAGTTCATTCCAAAATTCAACAGATGGCACAGGATATTTTTAAAAACACGCTTATAAGTGTACAATTAAATTCCATGCGAAAGCACATCTAGCATAAAATATATGAAGTAATAATATTGCTATTATTAGGACTCTAATTCTATTTCTTTCTTTCCTTTCAGATTGGAATAGACTCGCCTTTAAACCTTAAAAGTGACCATTTAAAAATATATATATTTTAAAAGAGATCGAAGTGGCCTGTCCAAGAGACACATAGCTACAGTAGGAAGACGGACATACCGCTTTCTAGTGTTAACAGAAATATAGTTCATAAAAGGGTAAAGGGTAGAATATTAATGAGTCATAACCTGTTTCAGCTGGGTTTTCTGAAAGACATTTTCACGCTGTTCAAAGATCTGCTGAGAACCATCCTCTCACTCTGTGTGTAGGCTGCTGCTATAGGAAAGTCAACAAGGCATTAATAATGTATTAATAGCTAAACCTCACCTGCTTAAAAATGTAAGATGTTTTAGCGCATACATTTTTCATTCGTCTACAAGTTACCCACATATCAGAGACTGTATGTACAGTACATAGTGCCCAGTGATGAACTGATGCCTGAGATTGCTACCTATTTTTTTTCTCCAAGTACTGTCCTTTTTCTAACTGTGTATCAGAAAATATTATGTTTTTTCAAGGACATACAAGGTTTTTTTAAAATACGTTTTAAGTGCTGATTTTATACAGCTATAAGCTATCCAGACCCGGTTGCCAATGACAATAAATGCAAAACTGGTCCACTGCAGTGTCCTAGTAGGCTATTACTAGTGATGTATGTTTGTAATCACCATTATCTTAATTTTCTCTTAACAGCTTCTATACAAAGTTTATTTGTTAGTCACTTTTGATTGCTTCTAACACTACAGGCAATTTGGGAACACCATGGATGTCGTTGGACTGTGGGAGGAAACCGGATTACCTGGAGGAAACCCACCAAGCATGGAGAGGACATGTAAACTCCACACACACAGACCCCGAGGCGGGAATCGAACCCGGACCCTTGGAAAACTCAACAGTTAAAATGATTATACACTTATTGTGATTCTCTGGGGTAAAATAAATGCCAGTTTAAAAATAAATAGACAACGAACAATATAAGTCAATGGGGCTAGTCAAAATTGGTAACAGGATTAAACACTACCACTTAATATTAAGAAGGATCTTCTTAATAATGATAAACAAATAATGAATTGTTAACTTTTGTTGCCATTCATCCTTGTAACTTTAGTAAGCAAAAAAAATTGTCTTCATCCATTCATCCATTCATCCAGGAACCTCTGTAGTCCAACTAGGGGCCATGGAGGCCAGTGGTGACTACTCTTGTATTTATTCCCATTTTATGACGTCCAGTCAACATTCACACACTCATTCACACTCTATAGGCAATGGGTGAGGGGATGAGCGAGTCAGTGAGTGGATGAGTGAGTGAGTGAGTGAGTGGATGGATGAGTGAATGGATGAGTGATTGGATTAGTGAGTGAGTGAATGAATGGATGATTGGGTAGATCGATTAGTGAGTGAGTGGATGAGTGAGCGGGTGAGTGAGTGAATGGATGACTAAGTAGATGAGTGGACGGGTGGATGAGTGAGTGAGTGAACGAGTGGTTGAGTGAGTGAATGAATGGGTGGGTAGATGAGTGAGTGAGTGAGTGGATGGATACGTGAGTGAGTGGACGAGTGGGTGAGTGAGTGGATGGATAAGTGAGTGAGTGGATGAATGAATGGATGATTGGGTAGATCGATTAGTGAGTGAGTGGATGAGTGAGCGAGTGAGTGAGTGAATGGATGACTAAGTAGATGAGTGGGTGGGTGGATGAGTGAGTGAGTGAACGAGTGGTTGAGTGAGTGAATTAATGGGTGGGTAGATGAGTGAGTGAGTGAGGGAGTGAGTGGATGAATACGTGAGTGAGTGGACGAGTGGGTGAGTGAGTGGATGGATAAGTGAGTGAGTGGATGAATGAATTGGTGATTGGGTAGATCGATTAGTGAGTGAGTGGATGAGTGAGCGGGTGAGTGAGTGAATGGATGATTAAGTAGATGAGTGGGTGGATGAGTGAGTGAGTGAGTGAGTGAATGGATACGTGAGTGAGTGGGCGAATAAGTGAGTGAGTGGGAGAGTGAGTGAGTGGATGAATGGGTGGGTGGGTAGATGAGTGAGTGAGTGGATGAATGGGTGGGTGGATGAGTGAGTGAATGAGTGAGTGGATAAGTGAGTGAGGGAGTAAGTAAGTGGAAGAGTAAATAAGTGAGTGAGTGGATAAGTGAGTGAGTGGGTGAATGGATGAATACATGAGGTTCAGTTTCATTTTGAGTAAACCTGCAGCTTGATCATTAAACTCGAGCACAGTGTTGGAGCAGAGCCCACAACCTTGAGATAAAAATCTGATCCTGTGCGAAGAAGAAAACACACACACACACAAACACGCAAGACTGCTCTCTGATTCCTCTTAGCGATCGAAAGCGAGAGCTGCACTTGTGTGCGTGCAAGTGTGTGTGCGCGGCTTCGCCCGGCTCAGTGTGTGAGACCTGACCGGCCCTGACTCTCTCTCTCTCTCTCTCTCTCTCTCCGTGTGTGTCTCGCGCCGCAGGGTCGCTCCGGGACGCGCCGCTCCTTCTGGACACGGGTGCACAATAAGCGCACTTGTTTTTTTGGACCTAATTCATCCCGCAGGCTTTGGAGGTGAGTCATATCCCTTACGTTTCGGGGTTGTCAAAGCGTAAGGAAGATTAAAGGCAGGTTGCAATGCTAGTGTGTGTGTGTCAGTTTGCAATGTGTGTACTGTATATGCACGGTGCATTATTATTTCACTTGCTAGCTGGAGTTGATCGCTTGTTTTGTTTTTTTCTGTGTGCGCGTTTGTACCCTGTGTTTGTCGGAGCGGATGTGGTTAGAGGTGTCAGTTTCGCAAACGTTCGCGGCAATGGAGGATGTGAAATATTTCGTGTTTTCACGCTGTGCAAGTGATCACGTGTGCACGTTGTATGTGCACATGTTGGCATCAACTTTGCTTGTAACTTTGTGCACCAGTGCCAGTTGTTTTAGCTTTTTTTTTCACTCGGTTGAGGAAAAAAAAAAATCCGTCGCGTGAAAGAACGCGATATATCTCGCGATATTTTCTAATCACCAATGCAACTATATAACTATATGGTTAATATTGTTATTGAGTGTGGTTTAGAAATGAAGTGCTTTTTAAAAATTTTATTTTCACTACTATACTATACTATACTGGGTGCGACTCTACTATCAGGAGTGCTGAAACTCGAGAATTAACCACTTCGCGGCTCGCTGTGTCCCTTGCCCGCCGCCGTAGATCAGGATTACGCAACTAGGCTGCGAGCGAACAAGGCTCGCGCCTAAATGACTCCCGTGCACTACTCGTTGTTCGTGCGCTGATTTCACGGCCTAAGTAGTGCACTTAGGAAGGGAGGGAGGGGTCATTTGGGATTGAAGCGCTCTCCACCCAAGGTGGGCTTTTGAGGTCAAACGCTGAAGGGAGAGGCTGTGCTCGAAGTGACTGTATTATTCTGCGCGAGCGATGGGAATTCCGGATCTTTTTTTTTTTTTTTTTTTAAAGATGAGTCATATGATTCGACTCGATTCAGAGTCGACTCTCAAATGACTCGTTTGAGTTTAATGAAGAGAACAGGCTTGAGTTGTTTTTTTTTCAGTCTGTCACTGACCTATCTTGATTTAAATGGTTTCAGGAAAATGTTATATACTTTGTATAATTACCCAGCAGTACATGTTATGAATTTTGTTTAAAGGTTATCCAGGTTCATAAAGGTCCGATCATTTACATGTGGGCTTCGTGGTTATGGCACTGTCGCCTCGCACCTCCAGGGTCCAGGTTCGATTTACGGAGTTTGTGCTTGGTGGGATAGTCCAAAGACATGCAGATTAGGCTAATCGGTGTTCTCATGCACCGTTGTGTGTATGTGTGTGTGCCCTGTGATGAATTGGCACCCTGTCCAGAGTGTACCCCGCCTCGTGCCCTGGGATAAGCTCCAGGCCCCCTGCCATCCTGTATACAGCGTAAACCGGTATAGACAATGAGTGAGTTTTAAAAATGTTTTTTTGAAATTGAACTATACTTTCTAATTAATCTGTAATTACCTTGAACAACATGTTTAAAGGTTATCCAGGTTTATAAAAGTCCAGTTAATTACATGGCGGCACAGTGGCATAGGGGTTGGCACTGTTACTTGCATCTTGATTAGATTCCCAGAGTTTGTGCATGAAGTCTGCCCATGCTTAGTGGTTTTCCTCCCACAGTCCAAAGACATGCATATTAGGCTGACTGGAGTTCCCAAATTGCCCGTAGTGTGTGAATGCATGTGTGAGCCCTGCAATGGATTGGCACCCCATCCAGGCTGTACCCCACATGCCCCAAGTCTCCTGGGATAGGTTCCAGGCCCTCTGTGACCCTGTATAGTATAAGAATACATTTCGTTCTTTTTGAACGAGTCTTTAACGTATGTCTCAGATGAATGAGTACTAGCTACGCATGCGCAAAGCATCGCAAAACCTCTGTAGGTTATGTACAGGAAACAGAAATGAGTAGTTACCCTAGAGTCTTCTAATCCAAATCGTTCGTTCTTTTGTCACGTGACTCCCATAGATGCTATGCAGTGCATTAAACAGGAAACAGAATTGAGCGGTTCTTCTCATGAGACTTCTAGTCATTTGTTCATTGGTCAAGTGACTCACATAGACTCTATTAAGTGCAATAGATTCAAAATAACAATCGACTCGGACTAGAACATTCATGAGAAGAACCGTTCAATTCTGTTTCCTGTGTAATGCAAAGCGTCTATGTGAGTCACGAGACAAAAGAACGAACGATTCGGACCAGAAGTTATGAGAGGTGAGCTGCTCATTCTGTTTATCATAATATGTCCTTAACTGAGTTGCATTACTGGAACTATAGCCAAAATGTGTGTATGTAGACATGTTAGGGGTACTGTATAGCATGAGAAATCTCTCTAAAAAAAAAGAATGTATTTTTAATATGCAAATGTTTCATGAATATTTCCAAACGGTATTAGTCATGTGACTAGACATCATTATAATATTTGAGGAAGAAATCTGTCTGACACAGAATAAATACAAAAAAAAAGACACAAGCAAACAGTAACGCATGTAAGAAGAGATGTAAAGCGTGACCGCATACTTTGTAGTAATTAAAGTCAAGTCCACATAAAAGAGCAGATTGAAAGATGGAGGCCGTGTGATTTATGTGCACCTTGCTAAAATTTGCATGAATGAGGGTTCGAGTTCCGCCTCGGGTCTGTGTGCGTGGAGTTTGCATTTTATTGGTGGGTTTCCTCCCACAGTCCAAAGACATGCAGGTTAGGCTAATTGGCGTGAGTTTTGTGTGTGTGGGTGTGTGTGTGTGTGTGTGTGTGTGTGTGGGTGTATGTGTGTGGGTGTGTGTGGGTGTGTGTGTGTGTGTGTGTGGGTATGTGTGTGCCTCCAGGCCCCCTGCCCCCCTGCGAAGATAAATGAATGAATAATAATACTATGGTTACTCTGTCCAAAAAAATGTATTGCAACATTATTTTTGTTAGCATCATGGCAAAGATTGATTAAAAATTTGACATTTTATATTTCATAGCTGTCGCATGTGCACACTTCACTATTATCAGCACCATAAGCATCAAACTAGCTTGGAAAATGGAAACGCCTACATTCAGGAAATATTCCTATTACTTTGATTTTATCGGGATGAAATAGTATTACTTTTGAAAGAGTTATGAGTGATATATTACATTTATTCAGTAACAAGCCCAATGCTGATCAGTAGGGATGGGAATCACCAGGGGTTACTCGATACGATATTATTACGATACCTAGGCGTCGATTTGATTCGTATTGCAATATCATGATTTTATAAATATCCGATATATTTCTTCCCAGACTTTCTAAGCATTAGCAAATAAATTGCTCTTCCCATCAAGGATGGTGTACTGTGAGAACAGTTTAGAGCACGCCCCCTGCAGGATTATAGAGGAATGATAAGAATTTACCATCTCAAATGCAAACATACTGTATAAATAAATAAAAAATTGATTAAAAAAAAAAAAGTGTATTTTAAATGAATTGCCACAGAAATTAGTCACTGAATTAATTCGAACTGAATTTCAGTTGAACTATTTACATAAACGCGTGCAACTGGTTTCTAAAGAAACTAGAGTAGCTGAACTGCCGTTTTTAAAAAATTTCATTGCATCCATATATTATATTATTTTTCAAATGCTTAAATAATTCTGGTGAAATACTTTGCGTGGTCTGCGTTCTGACCAGTTAACAACTCCTGCTCCAATTAAATTATTAAATTCGCTATTAGAAATGTGCATACACAGGGCGACCTACATCGTCTTCTTGTTCCGCTACATACAAGCACGTCTCTGCGTTCACACTAGCGAAGCGATCAGACGTTAAAATGAGCTTTCCCTGAAAGCCTTTTGATTAGATTACACAGTAAGAGTATCAGCTTTGTCCAAATCTGTGAAAACTGTCTCGCGCCGTTCGATTAAAAGAGTCCTGCATCAAAGAGTGTTCACGAACGACACATATTCAGCATCAGCCACAGCGAGGTGACTTTCCTTTCGAAACCTTGGCTGTTTTTTTTTTTTCAGGTTCGCCTACCACAAATGTGCAATTTCTAGGTGTCCAATTACTGTGTACAAGCCATCTGTTCATATACACACCGTGTCAGCCAGCAGCGACCACTACAAGGCCACTGACCGGATATTATTTGGATAATGCACCTACACAGCAGGAAAACTGACGTTGCGGTAATCTGACACACTTGTTCCAGTGCCGCAGTGTATCATGCACAGCAGGTCAGTCTCTGACCGCAGTCCTGCGGTTGTCTGGATATTTTTGGTTGACAGGGTTATTCAAAGCAAAAGCCCTGACGTGAAGGAACACAGATCGCAGCTCTGTCGTATTATTCAGTCTGATTGGTTGAGCCGTTGTTGATTTGATTTCGGTAACAGCACGACCCTGACGGTAGTCCCGCCTGCGAGGGTTTTTATTTATAACCTTCGATGACTGACGCACCGTGTAATCAGAGCATGTAGTTGTTGATATGATGAAGGTTTCTCTCTAAGGACACATTTATTTAACACTTTTTTTATTTCATGTTATGTTGTGTCAGTAGGTAGGGTGTTACAAATATTTATATTTTTCGACATTTCTAGAAAGAAGTGTACGTCCCATCAATAGTGCCAAATATGTTTCCTTTTTGTTGCCAACTGTATACTAAGTGCCTATATAATTAAGCAATGTCACAGTGCTGTTGTGGTGGATATCAGCACGGCCGAAATGCGGTCGTACGCGCGATAGTGCAGCGCAAGTGCTGAAAATATCACATCCATGATGATATATAGTATAACAGAACGACCTCGAGTGCAATATTGCTTTTATAGAACAGTTCCACAAACATCAACAGCTTATGATGTTCGTTTATTTAGCCAGTTGTTTTGCTCTTCAAACAAACAACATTATATCCTTCCGCGACTGGCAGAGATGACCAACCGACATTTAGTTTGATTAACAATTACCAGTTAAGCGTCCAAGTGCTGTTATGCTCTATATCGTCACTCATGGAATCGCTCTCTTTCAATCACGTTACTTCATCAGAACTAACCATTGTATAAACATGCGTTATTATCTTGGGATTTAAAATTGCGTTTGCAAAAGCACCGAAGCTCTGAAAGGGGAAATACCCAATAAACTGGCAAACCACTTTACTTTTAATTTCAGTCCTGGCAATAAAGAACACAACAAAGCGAGAGCAGTATTAGAACCAGATTATATATATTTTTTGTAATGAATAAATAAGATAGCGTAGTGTTTAACATAACCAGGGCTTTTTATTATACTGAACTTAGATAAGGATAAGTTTACTTGAAGGTAAAAATAATAATAAAAAAAAAAATACTAAGAGTAAAATAAGGTAACAGCATTTCTTCTTTAGTTTCATGAACCTCATTGATTGTCTTTAAGATTTTGACTTTGTGTAGCCTGGATTTGATTTCTTTGCATATTCCATGAATCTTTGTCATGGCTGCCAGAACCGCAGTTTTTTTTCTTTTAAAGTTCATACTTGCTTTATTTATAAAGTCGAGAAAAAAAAGAAAAAGAAATAGTCATCTCTCCCCAAGCACACGGACACATGGTCAGATGGCAGAATCAATGAAAAGCTCCTGTTCAGTGGAGGAGACAGGACGGCGTTTAGAGAGAGAGACTTAGTCCACTCATTTTAATAGATGAGAAAAAAAAAGCTGTTTTCTTTGAGTTTATGTCATAAACTATTAAGATGTTCTTTGTAAATGTGAGCAACGGCTTTATGGAAGCCAGCTTGAAAACAGAAACAAAAAAAGCTTCAGAGAGTTATAATAACAGTATATGAATCAAAGAGGAAAAAGACAATGTAATAATCAAGTGGAGTCAAAATAACACAGAGGAAAAGACTAAGACTGAGAGTCAAAAATCACTGTAAGAGTCGCGGGAAACACCATACAGTACGAGTCAGAGAGTCAAAATAACACTGATAGTCAAGTAGTAAAACGACAACAATATAAGAATCAAAGATTCCAAAGAACACTACCACCACAAAACGAGTCAGAGTATACATGTATATTACACACACACACACACACACACACACACACACACACACACACACACACACACACACACAGTTTAACCTATTACATAACCTAGATGGCATGTTACCAAATTAAAACCTACATAGAAGGAAAAAAAAACACAATGTCTTCTTATGTCTTTGACACATTATTTTGCCTCTAACTTTTATGTTTTTCTGTTGTTGCTTTCTCTTTGGTTCTTATAGTGGTAGTGTTCTCCTATGACTTTGAGTGATGGTGTTGTTATTGTTGTAGTACCCGTTGCTTCTTCCAACGGTGGTGGTGTTTTTTTGACTCTTTGACTTTTATAGTGTTGCTGTTTTTCCCTTTGATTTTTATAGTGGTGTTATTTTACCATTTGATGCTTGTAGTGGTGTTTTTGTTGTTGTTTTACCCTTTGATTGTTATAATGTTGTTTTTATTGTTGTTTTACCCTTTGATTCTTCTAGTGTTGTTGTACTCTTTGATTATTATAGAGCATTTGTTGTTGTTTTACTCTTTGATGCTTGATTCTTTGAGGGCTGTTTTTGTGCTGGTTTACTGTTTGACACTTATAATGTTGTGGTTGTTGTTTTTTTACCCTTTAATTCTTATACTGTTGTTGTTGCAGTACCCGTTGGCTCTTCTAGTGGTGGTGGTGTTCTTTTTGCTTTTTATAGTTCTGTAGCAGTTTTACCCTTTGATTATTAAAGTGTTGTTTTTGTTGTTGCTGTTTTACCCTTTGATTATTAAAGTGTTGTTTTTGTTGTTGCTGTTTTACCCTTTGATTATTATAGTGTTGTTTTTGTTGTTGCTGTTTTACCCTTTGA
>JAQQZT010000021.1:10247335-10265101 GCA_030068275.1 Clarias platycephalus
GTGTTGTTTTTGTTGTTGCAGTTTTACCCTGTGATTATTATGCTTTTGTTTTAATCTTTGATTCCTTTTGTTTTGTTTTTGTTGTTTTACCCTTAGTTTTGTTTTGCCCTTCTTATAGTATTGTTGTTTTAATCTTTGATTGTTATAGTGCTGTTTTTGTTGTTATTTTAATCTTTGATTGTTATAGTGCTGTTTTTGTTGTTGTTTTACTCTTTAACACATAGTGTTGTTGCTGTTGTTGTTTTCGCCTCTGACACTTATAGGTATTGTTTTAACTGTAAGACTCATAGTGGTGTTTTTGTTGTTTTACTCTTTGACTCGTGGTGGTGTTGGTGTTGTTTTACTCTTTGATTCTTATAGTGTTGTTCTTTAACTCCTTGACTCAATAATTGCAGTGGAGTTATTATTGTTTTACTACTTGACTGTGTTATTTTTTGACCCTTTGACTCATATACTGTTTTTACCCTCTCTTATAGTCATTTTTTTCAGTCTTAGTGTGTTATTTTGACTCTGCTTGATTATTACAGTGTTTTTTACTCTTTGATTCAAATACTGTTATTATAACTCTCTGACTCTTGTTTTTGTCTGTTTTCATTCAACATTTTGGCTTCCATAAAACTTTACTCACACACACACACACACACACACACACACACACACACACACACACACACACCATTTTTTTAAAACAAAGTTCTCTCAATACTACACTGCTTGGCCAAAAACATGTTGCTGTTTCATAAGGGTCAAATTATTGGGCTGCATTGAGCAAAGAAAACAACTAAGGAAAGGTAAAAATTATTGGAACTGGGTTAAGAACCCTTTAACACATTATCAAAACCTAGAAGGATAGTGCATTCCCAAAATAAACACTTGGTGAAGATGTAGGGTAAAAAAAAAGTAAACAGTAGAAATCATAGCTATGTTTAATAGTGAAAGTAACAGCATTTTCTCCCAGGATTGGAACTAATCAGCTGTGTGGCCATAAGACAGCCACTTGTTAGTGAGTTTAATCAGAAAAAAAGGCCTGAATAAAGATTGGACTTTGGAATAATGGAAAGACGCTCAAGTCGTCTGATGAGTCTAGATTGACCCTATTCCATAGCGATGGGCGCATCACCAGGATACCCACTTCGTACAGGTTACCAGGTTATAATTAGCTTTCTTAGGTAGATAGTTAGTTTTTGTACATTTATGTTGTTAATTTATGTTGTATGTATCACCTTGGTCTTGAACGAACATTGTTTCGTTTCATTGTGTACTCAACTGTATATGGTTGAAATTGATTAGGGAATGAAGGGAAGCACCCATTATGCATAGTGGCCACTGAGGTTGCTTCATTTGTTCAGTTCTAGGCTCAGCAATGTTATGTGGCAATAAAATAAGGTCAGCTGTCGACCTGAATGTACTGAATGACCAGGTTTTCTGGACACCACATTGTGTAGCTGTAATCAAAGCTAAAGCTGGTTGAATGAAATCTTAGTGTGACTTTTTGTTGTTGTTGCCCAAGCAGTGTATTATGTAATGTTTTAACCCTGAACTTAATGTAACTGAAGCAATGTTACAAAAGAAGTACTGTACAGTTACGAAAAACAAATTGCTTGTAAAATCTGGGAAATTTGCTGGCAAATTTCAGCTGTCTGACGAGTTTATCAGTTCTTGGTGAGTGCTTTTTCTAGGTGTGGTGCCACTTCTAAGCGATAGCATGTGTACTTGTACTTGCACGTGGAGTGAAAGAATGGCATGTAGCCTTTACACAGATCTTATCTACGACATTAAACACGTGAGAAAACATATTATTCATATTTATACAAATATCTTTTTACCAATCACGGCCGCATTTACAAAGGATCTTGGAGGGGAACTCTTACCTTGTGGTCATTTTTAAACATTTAGATTGGTTTCCAGTGTACATGTACAAACAAAAACTTTTTGTCCTTTTTCTATTTTTGTATTGACTTAAACAAGAAAATTACGCCCCCCCCCCTTTCTCTAAAGGGTGTGGCTCAGAAGTATCTCATTTATATAGACACTGAAACAGCACGATCAGTAGAGGATTATCTGAGAGGTATTTTTGCTGGATCATTAACAGATATACTGTATGTACTTTAGGGGGGTAACTACAGTATGTTTACTTGTTAAAGAAGTAGTAAAATATGGAACGTTTAAGTCTAAAAGTAAAAATAAAAAAATTCAAATTGAGGTATTTCAATTCAAGGAGAAACTTCTTAGAAATTTGATGAGTGAATCATAATAGGACTTTTTTTTTAAAGCATTTAAGTTAGTGATTCTATGATTGGCACATCATATCGTATGAAGATCATAGGAAGAAAAGACATTCTCAGATCTGTTCTCTTATTTGTAATAGCGGTCAGTTTTTTAACTATTAAGTAATCTGTATGGATGAAGATTAAGGTTTAATCGATTCTCTTCTACTTGGCCATGTATAAAATGATGTTCTGCAGCAGACATAATGTGCATTTACTATTGGTGAGTTGTGCTTTAAAACCCTTTCAAACGCTTTTAAACTATTAGATTATGTAAAAATATTTATGCAATACATAATAGGTGATGCAAAATGTGTTGCATGATGCCATTTTATAAGTGTTGCTGATTTTTAGTACAAAGTACCAATAAATCTAAATGCTCACGTCAACATTTTTTTATTCAACTAGACTGCTACGAGTAGTACACAGGTTAGACTAAACCCAATGTGAATGGCAAAAATAACAACCAAATGTGAAGTAAAAAAAAAAAAAAAAGTCTTTTGATTGCTCCTGTTGAGGGGTCGCCACAGAGGACACAACCCTCCCATTTTACCCAGGCTTGGGACCGGCACTGCATCCAGTGGCTGGGGATTGTACATTGAGTGGGAATTGAACCCAGGTCACATGGTAGGCGAGAAACCTACCATACCAATGCCCTGAGCCACAAATGCCCTGTTGGAGCAAATATACTTGGCATAAAGAGGGGAAGTGGGAGTCTGGGAATTGAACTCTACGGAAAGTGTGACAATTTAAATCCAACAAAGCGAGGATACACTATAGTGTATGATAGGCGGACTGTGTAGTTTAAGCAATGAGCAATGGAATACCCCTGGTTTGATCCTGAGTCCATGAGTTTCTGCACATGTTCTTCTCATGTCAGCATGGGTTTCCTCTGGGTTTTCCGGTTTCCTTTTTACTCCCATAAAATACAACAAGGGTAGATTGAATACGCTAACTTACACTTAGACGAACGTGTGACTCTGAATACTGAAGCTAAATGAATAGAAGAATAATTGTGTAATTTATTCACAGTTTGTTTTGAGTATTTTTTATATACGACTTTAGCAGCATTTTCATTCTTTCCGTAATTTTGTTTCAGGATTAAAAATTTATTGTTCATGTTGATAAAACCCATAAAACATAGGTTTCAATATAGGGTTTGATTCAGAAATTCTTAGTTCTGAACTTTTATTGTTAATTAGAATTTGTAAGATTTGTAAGAATATTTATGAATATGACCCCTAGCTGGCTAGCATACTTTCTAACTAGCAAAAACAAAATTAACAGTTTTCCTAGCATAGTATAGCAAAAGAGGTCGTCCCTATGTTCCTACAGTAGGTTCCCCATAGCACATAATGGAAACCTTTAAAAGATGTTCCTCAACAGAAAAATTAACTAAGGAACATACTTCTGCCAAAGGTAGCACTGAGAAACTAAAGAAAATAGTGTTAAAAAATTATATTCCTTTTTAATTTTTGTAAACAAACCAAACCATGTTGCTCTTTCTCCTGTTTGATGTCTAAACCATATTCTTATCTTAGGTTGGCTACTCATCACCTCCTTCAGACATGTACCTCTCTTTGACATCACTGCAACACTTAATGATTTCAAGCTTGTCTCTACTAGCTATTTGTTTGTACACAGTCTGAACAATAGCTTTCAGTATTGTTGTAACAGCTAATGCCACACAGCATGTTAAGGGGGAACATTTGACCTCTAGTTAACCACTAAAATCTGTAAAACCCTCACACAATTAATGGATTAATATAATAATCCAGAACTGCTCACTTCCTTTAATCTTTTTTTTCAAATATGCAAATTATACCAACAGCGAGAGCTAGAGGCAAAGAGCATGCAAAAAGTTTGCTGACCAAAATAGTTTATTCAAAGTAGCTAGCGTAGCATTGTCACACACATTTCCAACTTATCTGAATAAAAATGCATGGAGTGCACGTGATGATCCGATTTTGAGAGTTGGCAGAAATCTACACTGCTGATCGAAATCCTTTCTGTTTATGCGAGGAAAACTGTAAACCAGTGCAAGTTTCCATGGTTATCACAAATTTGAAAAGTCACATAGCTAGAGCATTAGTAGCCAGAAAATCATAGCTACCATTAACTAGCTATCTTGCTTTTTTTTGATGAATTAAAACATACAGCTCTAAGAGTAGTCCTGGATTCAAATAAGATCTCCAGTGTTTCCCCACAGGTAGGGTGGGCATCGAAACGGCCAACACAAAAGTTGTCTACTTCACAACCAACAAATACATATGAACTTTAGCATAATATTTAGATTTATTTGATATTTCTATTAATTTCACATTTCACAGATCCATTCTACAAACCTTCCCCTCCATCTACCCATATGTGAAGAGTAAGATGAAGTAAACTAGTTACTTCGCTACTAGTTAATCGATCTTGGATAGCGTCGTACTCTCTGACAGATTTTGAAAAAGAAGGGGAAAATGTACTTGCATGGGCCACCCAACTATACAGGAAACACATAAACCCAAATTATGCAATCTTCCGATCTTAGGTAATCATAGACAGATCGTCAGATTGTTTGCGAGAATTTACAATTGAGGTTCCAGAGAAATCCTAGCGGCCGAAATATTGTTAATGCAGTGAAATATAGACGCAGGGTTAAAACCAGTGTGCCATTTTTATTTTAACACTATTTAAATTTACATTGTAGTAATTTGTACAGAAGGTGGGTTGTGCCTCATCATAGTAGTTTAAAAATCTGCAGAATTTATTGTTGATGTGGGAAGCTTTGCATAAGGAGATTTGCATGGAGCAAATCTTCTAAAATGACTAAATCCAACCCTGCACACTAAGCTACTATGTGCTATAGATACAACATTTCTGGGAGGTTCATGAATAACCTGGCTACAGTATATCCAACTAAACTACAAAATAGCATGGATCATTAATTACTAAAATCTCTATTAACGCGTGAAAAATCATAGCTATTCTTGACAATTTGTATCAAGTTCTTGCATGTAGTAGGTACTTTGTAACAGTTGGTAGGTAAATCTTCACAGTTCTTGAACAGTTCTTGAATATTCAGCATGAGTTTTGTACAGTCCTAATAGATTTAGAAGTACATCTTAACATTTCATAGCTACTGCAGAATCAGTTTTTAGGTAATAAGCGCATGCAATGTCACAGAGCCGAGAGAACAAGAACTGTCAAGAATTTCAGTTTAGGTTCAGTTCTGCTAAAAACTTCAGGAACGTGGGAAAGGCTCCTTATCGAAGGAGTCACCAATGATAGTGATTTATACTGTTTACAACTGAATACATTAATGTGAACAATTTATGGACGTTTCATAGGATAAAAATGTACTTATTTTACTGTTTATTCTTCTGCCATTTAATCCAACATTTAATCTTTTACTCTTTCAAAAAGATATAAATGCTTTGCAGTAGGTTATATGTATTCTGGTTGTTTTGGCAATGTTTTAGTCTAAAAAAAAAATTTGCTTTAAGTAAGAGCCTCGTTTAAAAAAAAAAAATTATTTACTTTTTAAAATAATTGTACGAGCTCTAAGGCCAGCACAATAAGAACTCAATCACTTTATTTGGCTAGTCACAGTCTGTGAATAAATTTGAATAAATTCAAATGTGCCCTTATTTTAAAAGTGGTCAGTTCGTGATAGCCAAGCAATTTTTATTCATGGTCTTGCATAAACCGCAATCAGTCAGACTGTTTAATTTTAATGCAGTTACATCAGTCTAGATGCCAGATATGGATGAATGAAATCCCCTTGCCACCTGGACTCTACCTTTTGTGTGCATGCCGTTGTCTCCTCACTGTTTTATTAGCAAGTGAAATATCTTCACACAGTAAGAAGCTTGGCAAAGCTGGTTGGGAAAAAAATATTACGTCAGTTCGTTAATTTATCATCATAATCATTTATTATTAGTTTGGATATGCTTTAAGTTTTATATATAATTGTGCACTCAGTGTTGATCAGTTTTTCCTAACAGCATCTCTGAAGGTTTACACTAAACCCTGACACACTACATGAATCTGTACTATTTCTGATTAAAATCTCTTCACTTTTTTCCGTTTCCTTTCACTTTATAATTCATCAAAGCTTAGAGATAAGCTGCGATGAGCTGCTCACACACTGGTTCGTGTGACTGTGACCATTAAATAAAGCCATTAAATTCAAGCACTGGGTTTTATAAGAAACCTTTTTCCCCCCCTGTGCAAAACTGTGCTGTATTATGCATTATAAAATGATTGACTACTTATGTCTAGTTTTGTTCTTTTCTAAGGATTAAACTTTGAAACTTGTTTTATTGTTGAAGAATTACGACGCTAATGCTGAAGTTTTACAAAGCCCAATTGAGACACAGCACATTTCGTGTACCGCGCTTTAATGAGTTCTAGCCTCAAAAACAAGTGCGTCAGGAATTTTCCTATTGTTTGAGCGTATTGTCCTGTATTGTGGTAATTATTCTGTCATTTCACCTTGTTGCAGTTTTGATTTAGGAACATGAACATTTCAGCCAATCTGTTCACAAGCTCCCAGTTAACCACAAATCTCAGGAGATGTGATTTTATTTTCTACTTCCAAACCTCAGCATGCGCTTCACTAGCGCCAGTAATTTCATCTGAATTCTAACACGTTGCTAAGAACACTAAGTCCTTTCACTGGTGTTAGATTGTTTTTTTGTTAATTTAAAAATCACCTTGAATTTCACATCACGGTGGTCGGATGGAGATTGTACAAGCTTTAAAAACTTTCGAAGGGTTCGAAAGTGGCTTTACTCAACTGGTTCGGTGTTGATTTAAAATATGACTAGTCTTAAGCTACAAATTTATGTGGAATATTACAAACAGAGTAATATATTTTTTTTCCTGGATAGAAATCACTAGTAACTAGTAACATGGACACATTTTAACTAGAATAATTGTTTTTAGCTATAGATTTAGTTTAGAAATAAAGATACATAAAACCTATATAAATGTATGTAAGAAATAAGATAAATATGTGAAAATATAGGCAGTGTGGATAAATATGTATTGGACAGAGAACTGAGATGTGGAACAAATATATAATACACAATATGAAACGTTCAGTTTCCTTGTATTTAGGATCAGAAGCCATCATTTAAGGATGTGTAATCATTTAGATTTTTTTTAAATACCTGAATAGCTTCAATCAGTTGGTGTTTTGATAATAGTGGTCTTGTAAGTCTTTTATTTTATACTACTGATTAAGCATATATGGCTCAGTAGCCATGACCCTAAAAGCCCATTTTGTTTTGGTAGGAATGAAGTCATTACTGCGTATTTGATTAGAATCAAGAAAAACATGTGTATAATTAAAGTACTAAAGGGCAGGCATTTCCAGTAGAGCTTAATGTTTCAATGAATTCCTTCAGTAGAGCCTGGTGTTGGAGTTGGCGAATACCACATAGTGTTGGTGTGTAGTTGTGTGTAATCGCCGTGTAATTATTAAACAAGTAGGAATATTAGTTACTTTTTACTGTGTTGAGGTTGATTATTTTCCGATAACGGCGCATTCCAAAGTGTTTTATTCATAAATATCAGTTTCTATGTCAGGACTCTACAATGCACAGGTTCATGTGTCTTCTGGTCATTTTGTTCAATCTCCACCTGTCCAGTTTCAGTGAACTTGTCTGGCACCAACATTCATTCCATGGTCAAAGGTCTCTGAGAGTGAGTGTGTGTGTTTAGTTTTTTTCTCTTCACATTCTGATGTTTGATTTAAACATTAACTAAAGCTCCAGACCTGTATCTGGATGATTGTGTGCATTGTTTCAATGCCACATGATTGGCCGTTTTAAAACATGCATGTAAGTTCATGGGCATTTTTTGAATACGGTTTTGTGTTTGAATCCAATGTTAGGACTTTAATAGGGATATGAAATACATAAGTACATTCTTAGTTGATAACTAACACTAGGGGATCAACAACCGTTGCTTTTGATTGAACCTTAGGGATCTAAGTTTTCAAGGTCTTCCATTTTATAGTGTAATCAGAACACATAGTATTTGAAATGCAACATATTCTTCACAACAAACAATCTAAAACTATTTAAGTTGTGGTGCGTTTCAATGACTTTCTGATGGATACATTGCGCGGGTTTCGAGAAACTATTGACGGATCATATTTTTAACCAATTGACTTTCTTATATGGATCAGTTGATCCATCGATCCATCATCTATACCACGAATCCTGTGTAGGGGCAAAGCATAAGCACACAACACACAGTCGTAAACTACAAGCAATTTACTGTAGAATTGCCACACAGTCTAGACCACATGTTTCGGGATTGTCCAAGGAAACCCACCAAGGACTGAGAAGAATATATACAGACCTCACACACACAGACTTGAGTAGAGATCGAACCCCAACCCTGAAGGTGTGAGGTGATTTAAGCCATGTGCCTCCGGCCTACACACACACACACACATCATATATCCCTTAATTCAAGACAGAATTCCTGTGCATGGACGTGGAGCATATGTAAGAATGTAAGAAAGACGAATCGTCCTCTGCTGGACCTCAAGTCCATTGTGGAGCACCATACACACATGTTCACACATATGGGCAATTTAGTGCATCCAACACCAGACAGTCAGGATTAAAAATAGGATCAGGATTTATGCTTCAAACACACAAGACCTTCATAGCTTCCAAACAATTCTATCACATATAGGTCACATAACCCCTTAAGGCTATTAGAGAAATATTAGGCTATCATATAACCTCTAGCGCTTTCAGAGTTGTTGTAAGACTTATCTGGATTTAGTGAACTTTCCCGCTCTTTATTGATATACAGCGAACACTCCAGTAGCGCTATCAGTGGCCTAGAGGAACCCTCTGATTTAGATACACTATCTCGTCATACAGGTTTTATCTCAGGGGTTGAAGTAATAATAGTAATAAGAATTAAAAAAAAAACCATAACACCACCACTAATCTTTACCTCACATCGATTTTCGGGGTCTTTAAACCCTCATGATTCTTTCATAAAGCTTGAACGGCTTCAAGATTTTAAGATCTGTGGGACGTTTTTTTGTCAGATAGGACAGACAAAACTCATACTGTCTGTTCCTCTTTCTCCGTAACATCTATTGTCCATTTTGTTTCTGCTCTTAATGAGGTCATGTTGGCGCCTTTTGCAATCCATAGCAGCTCAGGACGAAAAAAGAAAAGGATCTACTTCCTTGGCCTTGAGTTCATGTCTCGCTGCTGAATGTGGAACGCAGACAAACGTTGTCACATTCAAAGCTGTTCATTATTATTTGCATTTAAAAAAAAAAAAAGCAGAGCTCACGTTACGATCAGTGTGGAGTTTCTGTGAATCTCTTCCTCTTGTTTTTTTACTCCTCAACATGCCAGTATGCAGCATGGATTGGTGTGTAGGTGCGAATGAGTGTGTGAATGAAGTGGCTCCTGGAGATACAGTAGAACTTAACATTTCACTAATAATGAGAATATTAGCCTGAAAGTAAGTATTAGTCATGTAAACACTTGGGTCTCTGGCTGAGGAAGGGGCACTGATCGGCTCACCATATCACACGTCGTAAATCATGTAACCAATCATAGATGAGATGAAATACTTGAAACCAATCATAATGCAGTAAGCGGGATTTATGGGTAATGACACAGTAGGAAACCTAACCAAACCTCAAAATTGGAGAAATGGTGCATGTACATGTCGGGTATGTTATAATTTAAATATAGAATATGTTTTCGCATTTTATATTCTGATTACATTTTTTGTGCATGCGTTTCTTATCGGATTAGAGTCCGTGTAAAAAGTTTATCTCTAAATCAGAATCTCTAACTGAAATGATTTCAGTCACATTGTTGGAAATACTATCCATGTTAACGTATTTACTGTAAAGCCATCAGCCATCGCTCTGATCACGACCGGGTGTCACGCACAGCCCCTTCAGCTTCATAACACACTGCTTTTCTGCTCCACCCAGGTAGATGCCCTATGGCTCTGATAGTAGGATTATATGAGTCCCCACATGCATGCAAACGGCATGCAAATCCATGCGGAAAGTTTTTCATCACAAAGTGTTTAAGAAAGACGGACGTGTTTATGCTTGCATTGTTTTCTGTGATTAAGCATTTTTCTTTCTTGTTTTTTTTAATTCATGATGTGGCGCCTATTCCTTAATTTCTTCATTGCTCAGCACCTCTGATCTCGTACATACGCTCTTTAATTACAGGCACGTCTCGTACATCTGATGACAACTGACAACGGTTTTAGCTTTTTTTTCCAGCATGCCCATGTAGGTGTATTTCTGAAGCTGCACACGTTGGAAGAACATGTTGTAGCAGGAAGCAGGCCTTGGCATGTATGTGAATGGACCTCCATATCAGAAGATAAAAGACACTGAATGCTGCCCTTGGCTACAGGTTTTGGATGCTGTACAGCTCTTTGAGGTTTAACTGAGTATAAAACGTAACTGAATCCAAGAACATTCGCCAAGGGCTTTCAAAATTCTAAGAAGAGGGTGCATCGTATATTCAACTGTGTGTGTGTGGGTTTTTCTTTTTTAAATAATAGTAGTGCGCAAAAATATAAGATTTACAGATAATCACAGGAAATTACACAAGAGATCACCACTATACACACCAAGACTGGAAGCCAACCTGTTTTTCCAGACTACAGTTTACATTTACTTGGCAGATGCTCTTACGCATCAAAAATATCCTTCTGTTATTATAAATAGGTCACGGTCTAAGGAAACTACATGGTGAGGAATTAGTACAAGTTGTTCGAGAAAGAAAGAAAGAAAAACAGTACAAAAATAATGCTTGTTTAAGTGCTTGCTGAAAAGTTCGACTATTTCCAGTCTGTGACTCAGCTGTTTGTTTGACAGCCTGGGGAAATTCATTCCACCACCAAGGCGCCAGGGACAGAAGAGTCTTGACACATGTCTTCTTTGTCAGATTGATCCGTGCTTGAGGTTCAAACATAATATAATGGCGTTACGTCGCTAACTTTTTAGGTAGGTCTGGACTGGCCTGTTTTGTGCTTCGTTTTAGGCAAGTATCAGTGTTTTAAATCTTATGCAATTCTTTCGATGCAAATCTACATGAAGCCAGTGGACGGAACAGTGCCGTGCGATGATGGTTGAGACGCGGGAAATAGGTAATGCAGCTGTATGCATTACCTGTATGCGGCTGCATGGTACTTAGGGAAGACCTGGCAGGAGCATGTTGCTTTAACTAAAGGCGAATGACATGACAAGGTATTGAATAAGGACTTCCGTGACTCTTTTGGAGAGAAATAGCCGGAGTCTTCTGGTGCTGTGCAGGATCAACATAAGCACTGGCCTGATGGTCTGGGGCTAGTCAAAATCTGAACCGTAACATCAAATCAGGTATTAAGTCACATTTAGGTTATGCATTTTGTTAGACTCCTGGTTCAGTAAGCTTCATTCTGATACATGGTTTATTTTTAGAAAAATCGATTGAGTTACATATCATTTTTAAGTTGTATACATTTGCATTCGAGGTGGTAAAATCTTGCTGTTACGCTACAATCCTACAGGTGGTGTGCTCTAAAATATTCACCGATTCAAAGCATCCTTTAACATGATGTTATATATATCTATCCGTTAGCACCCGAATGAGGATGGGTTCCCTGTTGAGTCTGGTTCCTCTCAAGGTTTCTTCCTTTTGCCATCTCAGGGAGTTTTTCCTTGCCACTGTCGCCTTCACTGTTGGCTTGCACATCAGAGACAATCTCATTATTATCTAGACACATTTCCATGAATTTTCTTTTCAAATTTTCTTGTTTTGTGAAGCTGCTTTGAGACAATGACCATTGTTAAAAGCGCTATATAAATAAAATTGAATTGAATTGAAGAAAGTAGGAGAAAGTTTTTTTTTTTTTATAGAATTGAAAATTTTTGTAGAGTAAATCTTATGAATAAATAATCTCAAATCAAGATAATCATAAAACCGTGATACATACAGAAACGTAATATCAAATCTAGGTATCGTGATAATATCGTATCGGGCGTTCCCTGGTGATTCCCGTTCCTATTCATTACTGCATCATGTGCGGTTGCTGAGACATGGCTATTGCGAGTTTGTTTACGAGAAGTGGGTCAGGAAAAACTGCGAAAATGAAAATTTTAGAATATGCAAATGAGGATTCCCTGGCGTAGTAAGAAAAAGGAAACTATTAGACTTATTTTGCTATTCCTAAAAATAACTTCAAAATGCATGCTTTTTTAGTTTTTTTTTTTTTATGACAACCGGAGTTTGACTGGAGCTTGGATAGTGTTCATTAACAGTGTTTAAGGATTAAAATGTTGTTAAAGTGGATTTTGGAAAGATTTGCTCCATTTCACCTACTGTACACTAATGGCCATACTTTGAAAATATCCTGTGCGTCTTTATATCGGGGTACTTTGATGGACGAGTCGCTGTCCCATTTAGCACTGTGACGATGTTTCAAAGCCCCCTAACACCATATTATTAAAGAACTCAAACATAATTCTTAAATTACAAAATTGCAGAATTACTTAGCCAGCCAAACTAATTTCCCATGTTTGTTCAGTGCTTGTTCTTTGATGAGTAATAAAACACAGCTAAGCAGCTACTAAGTTGTTTGTTAGCTAACCAGCTAGCTACCCTGCTAAACCTGAAAGCAGTGTAGCTAGTGTTCCTTGAGTTTTAAATGGCAACTCAAGTTACACATATTCCTGCGCAGCCTCATTCTTAGACGTTTTACGCTCAACGAGGCAGCTTGTAGATCTTCACACCGGGTGGAGATTTATATTGGTGGTGGTGGTGGTGTTACAGTATGTATGTGGTGGGTTTAATACTACTACTAATAATCACCTTATCTTTAAAATCTTCTTAGAACAACATTAATCAGGTCTTTTTCGTTTGGACGAATCCAGAAAAAAAATATAAAAGCTGCTAGTAAAATTCTGATCTCCTGATCTCCAGAGGGGGGGACAGGTTATGTTGAACACTAAAGGAGAAACCTGCAGGACTAAGTTCAGTCAGCGATATAAAGCAGTACCCCATTGCGTCATGTGGCGTGACCTGAAATTTCTCGAGGGAGATCACTAGATCCTGACGTGAGGACGCATCTCCAACAGCTCAGACTCGTAATCATAAGTTCCACTATGTCACATCAAAAGGATCATATTGTGGGAACTTTGCTTTCTTCTTTGTAAAGAGTTAGATGTAACATTTCAAAGCATACAATATTTTACAAAGGAAAATAAAATGGAAAGATTATATCTTGGGCATTGCAGTCACATGAAGCATTCAAAGGTAGGTTGAAGAAGAGTTATTGAGGAAGATGATGGAAATGGTTAGAATAAATATACAGAAATTCAGGCTTTTATTTGTTGGGTGCATTAAAGGACCAATTTGCAGTTCAGGAGTTTTATTTAAAATAAATACAGATCAGCCATAAGGTTTTATTCGGCAAGTATGTTGACACACAACACCACGTGACGTACATTAACACCACATAACATTAACAAATTAATACTGATTATCAATTATACCAGTAAACTGGTGACTGGATCATTTATGCCTTTAGGCAAGGCTGTCTAGTCCAATCCGGTGCTAACGTTAACATAGGGTAAACTAATGTTTTGTATTGTACTGTTATCTCTGTACATCTATAAATAATTTATTTTAGGCATCTAACTGTGTCTGTAGACAAGTAAATCAAGATCTGTGTGCAAAATAAAACAGCAATTTTTTCCCCCCTAACCCATCGTATTAAGTCACTCCCACATCAGTGACGGGAACCAACCATGGAGGGTGTAGGCCAACACATGTTTCCTTTGACGTTGGACTATATCTTTTTAAACTGTTGCTCACGTGCCATGTAACACACTCAGACTTTAGCTTGCATGAGCTCACAGACGCCCATGATTGGCTAGTGTCTAGTGGGTAGTGGCTCTCATTGATGTACAGGAAGAGTACGAGTATGCCGGATATCTGTAACATTACCCAGAAATTAGAACTTGCGATCTCCAGTGTTTGGTGTGACAACGCTTAAAGGGGCTGTTTAAAATATTTATTACATATTTTACTTCATGTACATGTCTTTTCTAAAAGTTTTGATTGTTTTTATATGCAAAAAGTATTCGTAATATTGATAATATTTTTGGGTGGTTGGAACGGATTATCTGCATTTACATTAAGTGTTTTGTAATATAAATTTTTGCCTTAAGAACATATTAAATTCATATGCTGAGGTGCTTTTGTACTGTACTAAATTTGGAAAGTCCATTTCTCTAACTTCGGACCCCGTTGACGCCCCATGTTGGATTTATTTTTCTGCCAGGGGTGTCTGTAAGTGTCTGGAGAACAAAGAGTTACACATTATAAAGTGTGTCCATGAGTGTTTGTTTGTGTGTGTGTGCGACTGAAACATAAGTTTGTACTGAATTTCAGTTGTGGGATTGCCGAAAGAAAATTACATGTTTTTAGATCGAACCTTAAAATTGCATATAGGTGATAGAATGTGCTTTGCAGCTCGAAGAGAATGCATATGAAAGACCAAAATTATGAGAAGCTAAGACTTTGGGTTTGACTCGTCTCCACGGCTCAAAGTTTTTCTGAAGCAGCGGTATCAGCTGCATTCTTCCTGAGCCGAAGCGCTGCTGGGTTTATTGTTTTCCCTGCTCTAAGACTCCATTTGTTGCTAATGTCCTACGAAAAGATTCGAGAGCTATTGTAGGAGATCCAGATCCTTATTAAGTGTATATACCATATGTGGTTGGAGGTGGTATGTTCTCTTATCATCATGCGTCAGAGTCATAGTAGATCTGAACGACCATGGCTTTCTAGCTTCATCGAATTAATGTACCATCAGAATCGATCGGCACGGTGCCAGAACGCACCCAACAGCTGGCAAGCCAGAAGCTGCCTGAATGTTGGCCGCGACACAAGGCTTCTCATAACAACGAGCTAGCCATCTAGGGTGATGGGTCACAGCTGTCCGGCTAACCACACACACATACACAACCACACACTCAGTGAGATCTCTTGATCCTGAAAAAATGATTTGAAAAGATCATATTTGTATTTATAATACTGTTTTCTTTAAATATATGTATATAACCACACTCTAGTAGGCAATCATGACCACATCTTATAGGCTTTTCCACTGATTCATCAGATGAAGTGAAGTTTGTCAGCTGACCGTTCAGGGCATCAAGCCAACAAACCCGTAGCCTTCAGGAGTAAAACTTTCCCATCATCCTTTGCAATTTCATGGAATTTCCTTTTCAAAACAGTAGAAAAATCTACTGGACAAATCTATTCATAAGTATAGTCAGGAGACACAGTCAAGAGCATGGTAATCACATTATCAGGACATGAGCACTATATTTTTTTCCCCCACTCCCACTTTATTGTTGACTTTTTTCACTTTCCTCATTGTCATTATGCTTCTTTTTATTAATTTATTTCAGACACCTGCTTGCAAAACCTCGGAAGACAAAAAAAAGACAAACCTGTGTTTTTCATCTGTATTGTTAGAGATTAAAGAACTAAATGGCCCATGTGTTTGTCTTTAGTATGATACTCAAAGTAAAAAGCTTACATCAATTAGACCGTCAGTTAGATTACCTCTGAACAGAATCTAGGCAAGTATAACACACACCCTGTAAAATGCAGTTTTCTATGCAAACACTGCACACATTAGATTATTTAAAGGCGCCTTTTCATCTTCTTGGCTCAGAACTCTCTTCTCTTCTCAGACTGAATTGTTGCAGTTCAAAATTGAGCCTGGCTCAGATGGCTGAAACCTCACCTTCCTCCACATTAGCAGTAGACACCGAGCCAATCGTGTATTGAAGTGAATAACAGATTGTGTTTGGTGCATACAAAAATGGTCTTTGTTGGCATTATAGTTTTTTTTGTTGTTTTTTTTCCCCCTCTCCTCCTTTGTGCCCCTCTTTTATTTTGTTTGGTTTTCATTTTTAATGCCACATTTTATAACCGTATGCTCTTGTTGATTCTTTGTCTTTTGCTACAGTATGTTGAAGTCAAGCTGTATGGCTTGCTAAATTTCTACGTTAAATTCTTAGTTGGTCTAAAGTCGGTCTAAATCCACTATTCTCACAACCCCCCTCCCCGATAACAGTATTCACTAAACTTATATAGAGTTTTATATATCTTTTTTTAGGAATACATTTAGCTGTAAGGTAAAAACTTACGAAGTGAGCGATAAAAAAAGAGATGTTTAAATCACACTGGGACTTGAGAAAACCACTGTGCTACCCAGTAAGTACTTCACCAAAGTACACTGGTACAACACGTAGTACTACCACCTACTGATGTGCCACAGTACCTACCCTTTCTACCATGGTCATGTCTGAAGTACCATGGTAATACTATGGTACAGTATATTATGTTATGTACTATATTATAGTTACTATGGGAAAATATGGCATTTCCAAATCGCCCATAGTGTATGAATGCGGGTGTGAATTTTGACCGGAGGTCATACCACAGTCGTAAAAAATGTGAATAAATACAATCGTCACCATTGGCCTCTGGCGGCATGGCGACTTAGTGGTTAACACTGTCGCCTTCTATCTCCAGGTTTGAGGGTTCAATTCATGGCTTGGGTCTGTGTGCATGGAGTTTGCATTTTTTCCCTGTGCTTGATGGGTTTTCTCCCATAGTCCAGACATGCAGCTTAGGCTAACTGGCATTCCCAAATTGCCCCTAGTGTATGAATGAGCTTTTGATTGTGTATATGTGTGGGCTCTGCAATAGATTGGCCTCCCCGTCCAGGGTGTATCTGACCTTGTGCCCTAAGTCTCCTGGGATAGGCTTCAGGCCCCTGCAACCCTGTATACAGGATAAAGCGGTATAGACAATGAGTGAGTGATTAAGTGACCATTGGCCTCCATGGTCCCTAGTTGGACTGCAGAGGTTCCTAGTTGGATGGATGAATAGAAAACTATAGTGAATACCGTAATATACCACGGTAATACTAAAGCATATTATGGTATGTACTATAGTTTGTATAGTTATACACCGTATTCAAATTTATCACTGGAGTACTAACCTACAGGAAAAAATACAAAATATAGACATTAAAAAAATCGAAACAAAACTGCAGGTTTCTTGTTCAAATAAAGTCTTTCAAAATAAATAAATATATAAACAACAAGAATTATGTATTTTAAACGTTAATACAGACAGTAACATGCTACCTCATGGTTGAAACAGAGATCTTGGTGGCAATGCTAATGCGCAAAATTGACATATTTTAAATTTAACAATTGTATAATTTTCAGTCATATGACCAACTATTTCTAGTTAAAAAGCACACACACACTGTAAGAGTAAAAAAAGGTCAATAAAATGTACAACTTCACAGTATAACTTTAACAGCATATATTAGCATGTTATCAGAGGTGGAAAGTAACGAATTACATTTACTCGCGTTACTGTAATTGAGTAGCTTTTTTGTGTATTTCTACTTTTTA
>JAQQZT010000021.1:10273245-10311051 GCA_030068275.1 Clarias platycephalus
TAGAATTGCTCATGCAATTTAATCAATCAATCTTTTGTTGTGGGTAAGTTTTCAATTCAGAATTGATTTTACACTAGTTAGGCAAAACTACAAACTTGAATACTTGTAAAATTAAAACCGTCTACTGCAAATACTCGCATTTTGCAAGCATATTGCTGCTTCTTCTTTTGAATTTATATACGGTTGGTGCAATACCACCAGCTACTGGACTGAAGATTGTCAAGAAAAAAAAATATCGCTTTGTACGAGCTTTGTTTCGATGCTTATTAGATACTTTTAGTAGTTTATATATATATATATATATACAGTATATATATAAGAAATATAGCTGCTTAAGATTATTAGGATGAGTACTGTCACTTTCGTTTTTGTACTCTATAGAAAGCTCTAATGAGCGCTAAGCTCTAAGTATGTTAGCTAAGAGATAGGACATTTAGCTGCTTAACACTGAATTTGTACCAGAACAAAAAACAAAAATTGGATGTTAAGAAGGATCAAGAATCTTAAAAACTGTCTTATGTTGATTTATCTAAAACAAGTGATTCACAATCTTTCTACAGATTGTGTTTAATTACCTGCTCAGGTGCAATGTTGACAAGTTAGCATCTAGCTTCATCTTCTTCACCAGTGATAAATACCTGGTGGAATTCTGGTGTTACTCTTTTTATTGTCATGAAGTCTTTCTGAAGCAGAGAGAAAATTCATGTAGAGTTTTCTCAGCCGAGTTTCCATCATTTCATTTTATAAAATCTTTTAATCATGTACTAAATTTAATCATTCATTCAGGGCAATTTCAGTGGGAATGCCATTTAGTACCCAGAAGAAACCCTGGGAGAACATGCAAATTCACACATGCACACAGACCCCAGGGTGGGACTCGAACCCTCCTCCCTAAAGGTGCAAGGCGATTGTGCTAACCACGAAACCACAGTTTTGCCACAGTAGTATATCTCTTACACCTTCGTTTTTTATGCTAGTAAGGAATGTTACTATTGTACCTTCAAGCTAGAATAAAGAAGCCTCCGCTTCAATGAAATGTATAAATAGATAAGAGAAACAATAAAGCGCTGGAGAAAGAAGAAAAAACAAATACACCTGAAAAGAAATATATGATTATGATTATTAATTAAATATATGGTTTGTATATAAAATATATATATAATTTTGAACTATAATTACAACAAAATGACTGAAAAGTTTATATGAGAGGTTAAACAGTTGTGATTTATCCACTGCTACATATTAACATCACCACGTCTGGAGTTGGCTGATTTGTAATAGCTTTATTAGTCATGGTTGCTTTTTTTTATTTTTAAACTAAAATGAATTTTATTTTATAACTGTTTAAATGTTTTTGCTTCCACTGTTTTCCCCAAAGATTTCGAGTATTTATAGTTTCTGGAAAGTCATTTTCTTCCCCCTTTCTAGCTCTAACAGCTAAACTAATCTACGAACAACATGGATTATCTGGGTCCGTGTTTAGGGGCTGAGATAGGGGGTGAAATAAGAAAAGAATAAATGCCAATCAGTGTTAAGTAGGTGGAAGCACTTTACCTTCGGCTCAGAAAAGAGAAATCCGTGGTCCTTTTAAACCTTTTTCTTTCTGTGTAGAACATTTCATACGAGTGCTTTTATGAGTTATGACATTTGACATTTTTATGGTGTTGAAATGCTAGATGATGAAAGGACGAGTTGATTTCAGGCTTATTATTCTTCTGAGGAGTGTACACACCGATTACTCAAATCTCCGTGTCGCTTTTCTTGCAGTGTTATATAATAAACTACTTTAATCTGGTAAAAGAGTACGAAGCTCATGGTCCTGACAGTGGATCGATGTAGGTTATTCAGGGTTTCACACACACACACACACACACACACACACACACACACACACACACACACACACACACACACACACACACACACAGCTCTCAGAGACAGCAGTGTGCTTATGTAATCAGTCTGCAGACGGCTGCTTTAAAACGTAGTCCTTACATGCTCTCTCTCTAATGCCGATTCAAGACATAGCTTGGGTGGGAATGGAATTTGATAAACCCTTTAATAACGTGCTGAGTCCGTGTTGCTGATGTAGTGCGTAAGTTATGTAGACGTGCCATGACAGGCGCAGGTATCAGTAATGGCACCGGATCCAGTTTTACATAAGATACATATGCGTATATTTAGCAGTTGAATAGAAGTCTTGGCAGTTGAATGGCCTGACTTGGAATCATGAGGGTGTGTGCAGTACTTTATTAATTTATATATATATATATTTATTTATTTATCTATTTTCAAAAAATTTTGGCCAAGTCACTCACTTCACTTTCAAAGAATGTAGTAGTGGAACTCCATGGTATGTTGCACAAGGCAACTCCTCCTTACGCTTACATAAGCCTTCCCCCGATCAAGTTGGACGAGGACTTGTACCTCAGCCAAGCAGTTACTGTGCCAGGGGGATTTGGAGTGGTAGGGGGAATTAAAGTTAGGAAAAATAGAGATAACAGACATAAGGAGCGAGAAATGTGCGCACACACCGACAGAACATACCAGTTCTCTATACAGTTGCATTTTCATTCTAATTATAATAAATATCCAAAAACTTGATCAAAGACTACGGTTTAACAATACCTTCAAGTTGACAAAATTGCGTCTTGTAGGTCCATGAATTATAGCTAGCGGGTCTGTGACTTTCACAATTAATCAAAGTAGTTTGTTTTTGAGATATTATGCCTCGCCACAGAAACTAAAAGGGTAAAATCCAAAGAACTGTCCAACTTAATAATGGACAGTTTTATCATTGGAAAGTTCAGGAACAAATCTCTCTAAAGCTTTTTAAATAGCTTGAATATTATTATTGTTTAGCCGAATATGTGCTTATTTCATGAAATAAATACAGACTGTGGGGGTCCATGGATATTTTTTGTACAACTAAAATTTTGGCAGTGTTCTCTGATTTTCTCCTACCATCAGAGTTTCCGACCAGAAGCAAATATTCTGTCATAAATAAGTAATATCCATCAGTCTGTGCTACTTTATCACATTTTCCTACCTATTGTTTTGAAAAGATGCATGCAAAAAAACATATAAATCTGATTTTTTTCAGTGTCATTTTTTTTTTTTGACACATTGGTAACATTTTTTATATTATCAGATTACAATTCTTGCTGTTTTAACACTGGTAGCAATTTCTGACAGGTCAGTGTTATGCTATCAGAATATAATCTCAGTTTTTTGTTTAAATGGGTTGCAGTTTCTGACTGTTTCTTTCATGTTTTTACATGATCAGAAAATAATCCCTGTAATTTTAATGCTGGTAGCAGTTTCTGACACGTAATTTTTACATGATTGGAATATAATTCCTGTAATTCTAACACTGGTAGCGTGTTTTTGACACATTGGTTTTATGTAATCAGAATATAATCCCTATACTGTATTTTAAACATTGGTACCAATTTCTGACATGTGTTTGGGTAGTCCGAATACAATATCTGTAGTTATAAAACTGGCAGCAGTTTCTGACAAGTCGGTGTTATAAGAATATAACCCCTGTAGTTTTAAAATGGGTAGCAGTTTTTGACATGTTGTTTTTTTATATTATGAGAATATAATTCTTGTGGTTTCAACTAGGGATGGGCATTTTTGTTCATATTTCATTTCGAGTAATCAGAGGTTTGAGAAACGAGTACTCGATTAATTGGGGGTGGAGTTTAAGCAAGGGGCGGGGCGTTAGCTGCACAGTAAACAGTGGACATTTACTACTGTACTGGGGGTGGGGGGTGGAGAGGAGACAGAGATCCCCGAGGCAGAGTTTTGAGAAGGAAGGACTCTCCGGCGAAACGGCGCTGCGCGGTTTAGAAGCCATTTTCGCTCTGTGCTTCGGTATTGTCTCTAGACCGCAAGTTCTCACATTTTTAGAGCCAATCGATCGACAATTTCACGCTCGATCGTCGCTGATGGGTTTGAGTACTCGATTAATCGAGTACTCGTGCACATCCCTAGTTTCAACACTAGTAGTAGTTTTTGACATCAGTTTAATGTTATTAGAATATAATCCCTGTGGTTTATACACTGGTCGCAATTTCTGACATGTTCTACATTATCAGAATATAATCTGTAGCTTTTAACACTGGTAGCAGTTTCTTATGTTGCTTTTACATGAATATCCTTCCTGTATATTTAACACTTAGCAGTTTATGACACATTTGTTTTGTTGTTATCAAATAATCCCTGTAGTTTTAAAACTTGTAGCAGTTACTGACACATTGTTTTTAGATTATCAGAATACAATGCCTGTAGATTTAATGCTGGTAGTACATTCTGACATGTTGTTTTGTCATGATCAGAATATAATTCCTGTAGTTTTAACACTGGTAGCAGTTTTTTTATTTATTAATTTTATGTAATCAGAATATAATCTCTATAGTTTAAACACTGGTAGCAATTTCTGACATGTTTTTGGGTAATCAGAATAAAATATCTGTAGTTTTAAAACTGGCAGCAGTTTTCGACGTGTCGGTGTTATAAGGATATAATCACTGTAGTTTAAAAATAGTAGCAGTTTTTAAAATGCTGTTTTTACGTTATTAGAATATAATCCTTGTTGTATACCGCTGGTAACAGTTTTTTACATTATCAGGATACAATTCATACGGTTCTAATACTGGTAGCAGCTTCTGACACATTGGTTTTATGTTATCAGAATATAAACCCTATAGTTTAAACACTGATAGGAATTTCAATTAACATATTCCTATACTATCAGAATATAATTTAAAATTTTAACCCTGATAGCAGTTTCTGTCTGTGTTATTAGAATATAATCCCTGTGGCTTTAACACTAGTGGCAGCTTTTGACACATTTTACATTATCAGAATATAATCTGTAGTTTTAATGCTGGTAGCAGTTTATGTTGTTTTTACATGAATATCCTTCCTGTAGATTTAACACATGTACAGTAGCAGTTTCTGACACATTGGTCTTGTTATTATATAACCCCTGTAGTTTTAAAACTTGCAGCAGTTTCTGACAGGTCGGTGTTACGTTATAAGAATATAATCCCTATAGTTTCATTACTGGTATTAGTTTCTGATATGCTTTTACATTCTTTAGAATATAATGCCTATAGGTTTAATACCTGGGTGCAATTTCTGACACGTCTGTTTAATCAGAATATATCCTTGTAGATTTATCACTGGTAGCAGTATCTTTCAAGTCAGTGATACATTTTCAAAATATAATTCTCTGTCATTTTAATGCTAGTAGCATGGAAATTTAAAAACTACAATAAAAGCACACACACACACACACACATGATAAACATTTTTAACACTAACTGTCAACCCACAGTTTAACTGGCAATAGAAGCAGGGATTTGATCCTGTGCCTACTGTAGCACTAGATTACTTTTGCTATCGTAGTCCATGTGTCCCACACAATGTGTTATGCATGCTAAGATGCTTTTCTGCTCACCACGGTTGTAAAGAGTGGTTATTTAAAATTCAAAACTTTTTCCCTTTCTTGTCAACAAGACATTTCCGCCCAGAGAACCACATTCAGCTGTTATAGATTAAAGAGATGTCGTTGAATCTGGAATACTCAAACCAGCCCATCTGGTACCAACAACCATGCCACTGTCAAAGTCACTGAGTTCACATTTTCGCTCTATTTTGATCTTAAATGTCAACATGAACTAACTCTTGACCTGTATCTGCATGTTTTATGGTTTGCTCTTGTTTTTGCATTGCACCGCTGCCACGTCTTTGGCCGATTGGATCAACCAGCACGCATATATAGGTGTTTTTGTTGTGGCTGGTGAGTGCACAGTATGTGTGCTGCGTAGAGAAAGTATAATTCTCTGCATTTTTTCATGCGTTATGATTGATAGCCCTGTCAATCCACTTTGTCACAGCCACCTCACATCTCTACTGTTAAATCTAATCCATATGCCAAAGATGAGTTATTCACCACAAGTGTGTTAGAAGCGCACTTTGGTCTCATCAGGGGTTTGAAACAGGCATGTGCTTGGTATTGGATACATTATATATCTGCATGGGTGTTTGAAAATATCACCAGTATCCCTACAGTACATTCCATTCAAGGTCTGTGGGGAGACGCAGCGGTTATGCAATTCTGAGAGGCAGCATAAGACAAAGTACAATATTTTGGAGAACTTTAAAGTCAAGTATTGCCTTTCAAGGCAATACCATAATTCCGTACGCTGGATGGGTGAAAATCTGAAACACATGGCGGGCAGGCTTTATCTCTGTCCACTTGGAGTGAGAGAATTCGTGTGTGGTGCAGACCCAACATTTCCTCATGCCTGCGATTGGCAGTTATATTTGTGTGTTGACTGAAGAAGCAGGTATCTTGCATAATCTCTACCATGAAACCTAAAAAACGACTAGTTACAATGCTTAATTCTGCATTCTACAAACATTTCCACTGGGAGGAAGTTAACTGATGTTTACAAGCCACTGGCACAGAAGCAGAAGTGAAGCACGGGTCAAGTGCAGGTCAAGCACGGGTCCTTTGAGAAGCGCCGGCGACCTAGCACTGCCGTGTTTATTGAGGCAGCAGTTGTTGTTTTTTTTTCCACATCGCAACAAGATTCCCGAGATAGAAGAATCTTCTCGTTGCACCAGGAACGTTACAGACACGGCCTTTACGTGAATGCCATTTTTCACATACTCCTCTGCGTACTTTTGATTTTTGATTTTTTTGTCGATCGGCAGGGTAGAAAGTGACAAAAACCAGACACGTCCCTGTTTTTCAGGTTTCCATGTCAACTGTTAAACGTTTACTGACTTCATGCCAACTATTCTGGGACGCGTTTGTCACTGTGCAGGAAGCAGTGTGGGGTTGCGAACAGATGCGTGAAGATCTTTTTAGAAATCTTTGCAGCCTTCTGCAGGATTGTTATCCTGATCTGCATCGCGAGTAGAAACTACCAACGTACATTTTGGAAAGTGTGAGAAATGGTGACTTAGCACAGGAATAAAGGATAAAATGTCTGGAAATAGGTTTGATCCGCTTATTTTGATTTGAGAACAATCTAATAATGAATGAATATTTGTTGAAGTAGATTTTTTTGGTGTGTAGAAGATTCAGAAGTATACAAAACAGTAAGTACATGCAAGCTATTACTTTGTGTGTTTCTTTCATTCTTGGAAAGCGAGGAGATACGACAGCATAATATTGGTATTGTGATAAATTATGCTTTTTAAAGGTATTGTGGCTAAAAGACTGACTGGAGCGGCTGATATGATGTTATAATGTCTTTTTAACCTAAAAAAAAAAATCATATGTATGTTTGTAGATAGTTGAATAGTTTATATGCAAACCTACAGTACATGAACCTAGTCACTGGCTAATGCTTTAATAAAATGGGAGGATTGAACCATCAGCTTTGGAGAAATGTAAAATCTGATGGTCTGATGAGTCGAGATTGACCCTATTCTAGAGTGATCAGGGTAAGAAGGTAAGGGTGCACCCGTCATGCATAGTCGCAAGCCTCTGGAGGCAGTGTTGCTTCAGTTGGTCAGGTCTAGACTCAGCAATGTTATGTGGCAATAAAATGAAGTCAGCTGACGACCTGAATGTACTGAATGACCAAATTATCACACATATGGAGTTTTTCGTACCCGATAGCATCATGGTATGATATGTTTTTTTGGTCCTGAGATTCTTAGATATCGTAGGTAGACGTACTGTAACGCTCAAGACGAATACAGAATGCGCACACGGACGATTATATACTGTATAACGGTTATAAACGAGTATAAACTTGTAAGTGCCCTAGTAACAAAAAAAGCTTGATTTCGTGCTAATTATTCCTGTAAGATCTAATCCTTAATAGAATACCACATGCCTACGAAATCCCTCTGGTGTTCTCCCTGCCAAATGTACTTGCTAGGAGTTTTTTTTTCATATTTTTTTCTTCTTCAGGAACTTTCTTGGCCGCTGCTTCTAAGCTTCGCATCTACAGACTCCACTTGCTGTGCTCTACATTTCCAAATCCTAGCAGGGAAGCTGAACATTGTGCACACTGCATGGACACTGTTAGTGTGGCTCATGTTAATGTAGCACATGCACACACACGCACACTTTACACATGCTATTCTAATAGTGCTTTATACCAGCTTGGCGTGGGGCTCTGTTACAGCCTGTCTAGGGTGTCAAAAAAAAAAAAAACACTCTCAGCTTTTAATCTTTTACTTTTAGGCCAAATAAATAAAGGCAGCAAGATCTGATCCAGTTAGGTATTTTTATGGAGGCAAAAAACAAATGAGGAGATAACTAGAGTTAGTGTATCCACATCCCAACACTTATTATTTTCCATTTTCCTTACGTTTTAATTTATTAAAGGATGCCTTGCCAAAAGAAAGAGCTTTTACAAAGCACTGACACTGGAGACTCCTTCCAAAAAATGAATGATCATACAGTACACGCTTATTAATCTGTTTATTTGAGAACAAATGCATTAATATACACCTGTTTATGGGCTGTTATAGAAAATTACGCAGCTGTGATCGTCATATCAAGTTCCGCTTCCTAACTTTAAACTTTTCCTAGAGTAGAGTTAGCGACATCATCCAAAAATGTTTGAAATTGTCCAAAATGGCTCGGTATGCTGACGCAAGGGACAAGGGAGCGAATACTTTTGGCAATTTAGCGTAATATGAGCTTAATGCGGTCTTCTATAACATGGCATAGACCTACCATGGTCATAGCACAAGTCTGAATGAAGAGGTCAATATCATCATTACTACATCCTTATTAAGTTCTTCCTGCATCTTGCTTCGGCCACGTCCCCACCAGGCTTCTTTTTTCTTTTTTTAAACATGTCTGAACATCTTAACGAGAGACAATACTGCCGGTTTATACTGCGTTCCTGTCCAGTTCTTACTGTTTCCCCCAATGTTCTGAGGATGTAGAAGAAATGTGACAGGGGTTTAAGGTGGATGAAAAGAAAGAAGGGAAGCCAGTTTGAACAGGAACTGACTGTCTCAGGATCAATCAATGAGTCCTTCGCCTTTGTTTCTCTCGCCTGAGAAATATTGCTAAACTTAGATCTGTGGTGTCTCAGGCGGAGTCGGGGATAATTATCCATGCTTTTATCTCATCACGTTTCACTTGCCTAAACTAACATCGCTGGATCGTCTTCAAATGGTCCAAAATGCCGCCATTAAGCCCCTTACCTGATTGACAAAGAGGGACTAATGTAGAGCGGACATGCGATAACGCGAGCGCAGCATCTGAAGGATCTATTTCTGCTAACCGAACAAAAATTAATAAAATGTTTGGCCGTATTGTGTTCGAAATGGCCGTAACTCGTTACAGAACTGTCATACAGTACAGTAAAAGCAATATCTGACTTGCAATGGTGTGATTATATAAGCTCTTGCTTTATGCACTCTTCCTTTCTTTCTTGTATACGTTATAGAGGTTATAAAGAACATAACCCAGCTTGTTCATGTATTATTAAAAAAAAAAAAACCTCACCTCTCACTTCAGAGCTTCCGATGGACTGGGAAGGGCGAAGTATTATATGTCTTCTAAATGTGCGGTTATTTAATAGCCACACAAACTCAGCACTAAATCTACTCACCTGTAACACAGCAATCAGGCAACAAAGCACAAGGCAAGTTTCACAACCACTCACTTTCTCTGGCGGTGCCTTTTGGTCTGATGGAGACGTGCCAGGATTCGGTTATACCTATGAAATATAATAATAATCACCAGGCTGAATATTATTATTACTGTGGATCCTGCTTAAGCTCTTAAACTCCCTGCATACTTCTGTGGATCTGTGCTTATTTACTTTCCTACTAGTATCACTTTAATCATTCGTAATAGTAACTGAATAATACATTTTGTGATTAATGACAGGAGTAATGAGCCGAGACTGTACAACGGCAGGTTAAGTTTTAAGCCACAGGCGAAATGACTCATTCGGTTGTGAGTTGAGATCGCTGGCCGCAGAATGCGATATTAAAACTAAGTTTTGCGTCATTGCGACTGTGATTTAGGTTGTAGTTTGTTTTACTAGTCTGAATTAAAGGATCAGTTTGATCAACTTGGTTCGCTTTGGTTCGGTTTCGTTTCAAACTGAGAAATATCCAAGAGAACCAGAATGCGCCACTACATCCCCCTCGACCCATTGGCTGGGTACGTGAGGCTGTGGTTGGAAAAGAGAATGTCAGCGCAAGAAGACGTTCCAAATAGTGTACTGTTTAAATGAAGGAAACGCTATCCAATATAAACAAATAATACAGTTGGCATTTTGACATGATTGTGGTGATTATCTGTATGATAAACTTTACAACATTCTTATCACAATCTCCAGAATTTCCTTACAGGCCCAAAGGGTTTCGGAGTGGTTGGCTTTTATCCTCATCCGAATGTGAATTCCTGTGTTCAGACCTGTCCAGATAAACCAATTCAATTCAAATCGGATTTATTTGTATAGCGCTTTTAACAGTGGTAGTTGTCGCAATGTAGCCTTGCAGAATCGGACGGAAATTATGGAAATGTGAATGAAATCTGAAAAATGTGTATGAATCAAAATCATCAGATAGAATGTGGGAAATTCCTGTCCTGACTATGGAGCGAAAAACCAAACTAAACAGGGCAGGTGTGAAAACACTCTTAGACTATTCCCAGCCACCAGGTAGGCTTTCTGAGAATGTAGTGCCTCTGAGGCGTGTTCTAATTCAAAGTCTTCCTCATGCTGTAGCACAAAGCTTTTGCCGCTTTTTTCCTCATACAAGACCTCGCAGATGCTCAAGATCAATAGGTACAGTACATAGAGTATTGTATTGTATTGATTCGATTAAATTCTTAAGCGCTGTGATTTCGATTTTTTTAATAATAATTGAAAATGCTGTGTGGTGTTGTTTAGCGGTTAAATGTCATGTCTTGTACAAAGCGATAACTTATTTCCTTATTATGTGTATCTTCTGCTCTGTACACTCTAGTCCAGTAGGTGGCGGTAGTGCACGAACAGCCCATGAAACTCAAAGAAGTATGGATTCAAGTATGAATCGATTCTGAATCGAAAACTGACCCACTGACACAATTATTCGAATCGATTAATAGTGATCTCAGGCGCTATACGACTACAGCGTCGTCCTACTGTACAGTATAACTCGAACTCGCGTTCCTGTTTTCTTTATGAACACAGATGCTAAAAAGTGTCCCATATGTGAGCAATTAATAGAAGAGAAGGAACTGAAGACACTTACAGTTTTCTCATGAGGAGACTCCAAGACTAAACACTAGAACAGTTTATGGGAATGTTTTGAATGATGACAAATGATTGCTTCACTCAATAAAATTCAAAAGAGAAATTCCCAGTGCGCAATGATTTTTTTTCTCTCTCTTTTTTTCCAAACCCTTAAGTTTTTGTTTGTTGATAGCTATTTTTTTCCCATCAAAAGCTGTCTCTTAAAAAAATAAAATAAAAAGCAGGCCTAATAGCAATAACAGTGGCTTTGCAGTCACTGAAAGCTTTAGAAATAAATCTCGCAGTGGCCTGAAAGCTGACTACACTGGGAACAGATAGGCTTTTGTGCACCGGGCTGTTTTCCCTTTCGCTCTTCAATCCAGAACCAATTGTGAGCTATAGCCCAAAGGCCAGTAAGGCCGGAGTTACCCCTGGAAATAGGATCCCGCTTCTGTGGTCGGACGTGCTATTTAATATTTGCAAGAGAAGCTGAAGCACCCCTCCTGCGGTCGTAGGAGGGGGTCTTGGAGAAGGTGTCAGATGCTTCAGTCCTGGCGTCTGTAAGAATCAGTGTTTGCTTATATGTGTGTATGCATGTGTGTGCGTGTGCTTTGTGTAGACCTTGTGACAGCTCTGTTTGAAGCTGCTCCTAATCGTACATGTGTTGTGCATGTGTGTGTCTGTGCCTGTTATGTTAGGGCTGGGTGTCAGTTAGCGTCAGATGAGAGCCGTAAGAGCGAGAGACGAGGTCTCTCCACGTCTCCAGTAGACAAAGACTTCCTTCTCTTCAGCCAGCTGTTCACAAGGGCACGGTCTTTCTGCTTAACGCCGATCACGCCGAGCCAAAGATGGCCAAATGTACGCGCACACACTCGCATACGCACTCACGCACGCACAGATGCACTGAGAAACGGGTACACATGTGTGCAGCAGCGATCAGCTGCCAGAGAACAAGCTGGAGAAGAAATCCCTGGGCACAATACGCGCTATTCAAAAGGAGTCCGAATCCGACTCGTCTCTTTCTGAGCACTGGGACTGAAGAGAGTCCCGTTTCGCCATGGGGACAATCACGGAAAGTATGCTCGCTGCGCTGTGTTTACTGTGGCCTATGAGCACTGCGTCCTATTCATGACTCCGGTGAACCATAAACAGCTTTAAAATAAAAATGGTGAAGGAAACCTGTTTAGGAATGAGGCAGAATATACTGTAAATCTTTTCAGTGTTAAAGATTACTGCAGAAAATCAACAACAGGGGGATGCAATTACTTTTTTTTTTAAACAACAGTTCTCGCTATCGTTCGTATTATTCATAATATTTATTTGATATCCTGTTTGTAAATTGTCGCTATAGTGACATTTTTTGTCACAGTGTACATTTAGCAATTTTGGAAGGAGTCGCCCATTGAGCTGTGCATTTTAAGTGATTATACAATTTAATCGACCCTTTATTGGTCAATCTGGGTCGCTTTTTGATTCAGAATTAATTCTAATTTTAAAAGTAAAAATGATTTATGAATGTTAAACAGTGCAAAATCGATACATCACAGCTCTTGCAGAACATAAAATCGTTTGCATCTTCCGCAGATACTCGTATTTTATGAGAATATAGCTTCTCTTTCCTTTAAATTTATGGCACAATAAGTGGAATAACGCCACCTACTGGCCTGGAGTTATGGAGCGGAAGATTGCCAACACAAGTATTTCAGTTTTTATAAGATACTTTTGGTTGTTTTTAAAACTACTAATACTTTATTATAGCTTTATATAGAAGTTGATATACGGACCTGTGAAATTATCTAATTCCGAAAAAGTAAAGTATGCATAGTCAAACATAGTCAAGTAATTGGTGAGGTGTTTTGCCTGAAATATGCTGAACAATGCTTACTTGAGTCACAGATTCATTCTAAAACTGTCCAATCAAAAATCTCATTAATATATATATATTAATATAACTGATTTATATGAACCACTTCGAGGCATCTTGCCAAATGAGGAAAAAAATGTCAAAGAGACAAGAAAATCACAGATCCTGTCCCATATTATCAACGGTCGTAGTGGTGATCATGGTGTGAAACAGGGATTTGAGCAACTAATAAACAGATGAGACTGGAAGTACAAGTTGCCTTCACGCAACAACATCTAGTGCCATTACTGTATGTGCTTTTAGTCTATATAAATAGTTGTGCCTGCTAAATAGTTCATCATGTCAGAATAATTGCAATTTCATTTTTTAATCCAATTGTGCAACGTTCTACTTTAGACAAATCAGACAATAAACATAACTGCTATAGAATCGAGTCAAATTGATAATCCCAGTGCTCAGTAAATCGAATCAGCACTGAATCAATGCAACAGCCAGAGGAAAATCTGCAGCATTAAATTACCTTCAAGAAAGAAAAAAAAAGAACAGCCTCTGAGGGTGTAGTGTGTAGGTTTTCTAGCACTACACCCAATACCAACATTAAACACAGCTTTAAACACATAATAAGTGCGATGCATCATTCTTTAATCATGGCTGCGATGAGGTTATAGGCACAAGGGTGCAGCACCAAGTAGTGCCCTTGATCGGGGCTTAGAGAGCGATTTGGGATTTAACCTCGTGTTAGCTTTGTTTTGATTGATTTGATTTGTCCGGTGAGCTGACATTTATGTAATATGTGCAACACAGCTAATTAAAGGCAGCCAAAAAGAAAAATAACCTGTTATGTAGTGACATTTTGGTGACAAAGTAATCAGACATATTCGTTAATTAAATAATGCACAGAAATAGTTTTAGGGTGAAAACATGGCTTCCTGTGTGTCAAACTAGAAAAAATATATAGTAACGTAATTAAATATCACGAGAAATGAATCGACGTTCTCCGACTCCTTAGTCCATCCGATACGGCATACATTTTTAGAGCAAACTCAATTTCCTGACCGTGTCCATGAGGCTGGTACGTGTTTAACGTATTACTATAATATCAGCTATTCTCTAATCGAATCATGGCTGTGAGTTTTATTACCGTATGTTTTCTTTCCAGAGATTATTTACTGCGCCAGATAAAATCTACAGAGGCCCAAAAGGGACATATGAAGAAAAAAAAAAGTCTGTATTAACAAACCTCTTTGCATATTGTATATTTTTATTATGAGTATGTCGTGTGTGAGCATGCCATACTGTATGTGTATATATATATATATATGTGTGTGTGTGTGGGTTCATATACACGATTTGAGTGATACACAGATACAGCGTTATTAATGTCTGATTCGGATAAGTTGTAATGTAATTGCTAACAGGAAAGGTCCTCTAGGTATTTGTATTACGTGTATGCGAAGTTTACAAAAGCCGATAGTGGCCTCCTGGAAAAATATACAACAGTCTGGAGTGTTGGTGGAAGATTATGGAGGTACCAGAACCGAACTCTTGATTAAACATGGCTTCTGTGAAATATTGCTCGTAACTGACATGGAAGGCAGCTGAAATGACGACTATTGGATTTATTGATTGTTGATCCTCCACGCCGGTCATGGTTGGAGAGCTGAGGAGCTGTTTTTTTAATTATTTTTTTAAATTTTTTTATGAGTGTTTGTTTGGATTTGCGTGGGCAGTCGTGGATTTGTGTGATTAGAGCCTTTCTGGTGTGTGGTTTGGAGAGCAAAAGAGAGGTGTGAGGTCTGTAGTGAGGTCTGAAACTCGAACCTCTCAGTAAAGCAAACTGTAGAGTGAGCGACAAGCCCACACACTGCCGACGTTACGTTCTTGATTAAACGATTCACATAACGCGCTTTCAGCCTCATGGTTAAACCGGCATCCTTTGCTTGTTGCATTTATTTACCCATAGTGATTCCTGCGTCCTTCAACCTGATCCATTTCTCATGAACTGACCATCAGTCAAAATCTGCCTTTTTGAATGATGCACCTGTTAATTAATAAGATGCAGCCAGAGGCGTCGAGAGAGAGCGGAGAGTGAGGGGACACATGCATTTTCTATAAGGGAGCATTTTTGTTGCTGTAATACTTGACACAAGCCTGCAGTGTAAATTCTCTAACAAGTATTGCAGTAAGCGATACAATAATACAAGCCACAAACTCTCCTAATCAATTTAATTAAAAAAACATTATAAAAGAAATAGTGTACGTCTAAACAACAGGTCCAAATAAAATTCCTGCATGAAAGTCAGTTCATGTGCATCGGAGAAGTGGAGCCGTGTAAAGGCTAAAACACTACCCTGTGACGTGGTTGCGCGATAGTGTTTTTAATTAAGGATAATTTAGTATGTAATCACATCTCTGTGATTACATGAGCTGGGATCTCAATGAGTGAATTTACGAAACGCACTTTAAAGTGACGCTTCAGTGAAAGTTTCATTTAGTAAATATGTTTGTTCTCGTTTCCTTCTGTCCTCATTTCCTTCTCTTTTGCATCATTTCTCTTTAATTAGTCATTTCCTTTATTAAACAGTCAAGTGGTGTGACATAATCAGGGACATTCTCATCCTCAGCTTTGAGTCCAGGAAAAAGGCATTAAAACGTCAAAAGCAAGACGATGGTTAATTAATTTTTTTGCAGGCCACATTGCTTACAAATCCTTCCTATGCTGAAGGGCCTTGTTTTTGATTAATGATACGGTAATTTTTCTTCTCCCTTGCCAATTCTCACACGTTTGATGCCTCCACCCATGGAGTGAGGGTTACAATCAAGGAGGGCGAAGGCCATCACGTGCTTCCTCGGAGGTTAATGAAGCCAGCCGAATGCATCTTTTCGAATTGCCGTTGCAATGTTAAGAAGTAGTCAGAAACACTCGTAAATACTATCCACACTCTTCCGCTTGCAAGTTCTCAGAGAGGCACATGATTGAATAGTGTCTGTGTGATATGAGAGAAAAAGTATGCAACTCTTGCCACCCTAAGAAAAAGGACAATTTTGCCTCGTAGCACACCCGGCCATGAATGGCGGCGGGATGTTTGGGATTCAAACACGATTAGATCATTCGATGATAAAGACTAAATCCTTCGGTTGTGCCGTTTAGGAGCAAAAAATTTACATAATTATTTGTGTGATTCATTTTTAAAAGGTATTTATGCAATTTTTGACATACATATACCATTGTTAGAGGGTGTACATGTTGATAGCAGTTGAATGTCTCAGATTAGTCAAAGTACTGTACCCCAGGCATAACAACTGTGGCCAGTTTATGGAAATCTAGCGGAATATGAATCGTCCTGTTGGTGATGATGGACTTTCAGACAAATATTAGTCAAACAAAGAGTAAGACTTTGCGTTTATGATTTTTTATGATAAGTAAAAGCTTCTGATGATGATAAAGAAAAACAAGCAAGCTCTGACCTTCAACTTTTTCAAAACTTTTTTAAAAATATATAAATGGGGAAGTGTAAGTACAAGCGTTTCAAAACTTCCTGTGAGATAGTGAACAATAATGGTACATAATGCAGTGGCACTCTCCTTCTTGAAGTGTCACTCAAAGCACAAAGTCATTTAAGGAACTATCCGCCATGGTTATGGTGTTAGCACTGTTATATTTTTTCTCAACTCTTTTCTTAACAGATTAAATATGGGTGGCTTAGTGGTTAGCATTGTCGCCTTGCACCTTCAGGGTCCGGGTTCGATTCCCGCCTTGGGTCTGTATGCATGGAGTTTGCATATTCTCTCTGTGCTTGATGGGTTTCCTCCCTCAGTCCAAAGACATGCTGATTGGCGTTCCCAAATTGCCTCCAGTGTAAATGTTGACATAAGGTCCTACCATGGTTGTAAAAACTGGAATAAATACAATGGTCATGCTTCGGTCGCGGGTCCCTTAAAAATACAGGGGAAATTTCGGTTCTTACGGCGAAAATTATTTTAAGTCAGGGTTGTTTGTGTGACGAGGTACCACTGTACTAATTTTCTGTGAGGTAATCCATGCCATCATTATGTCAATATGTCCATCAAGTCATTATGTCAGCAGCCATTTTATTTTAAATATTAAGTTGCTTTAATTAACAATTGTTAACCAAAATAAGGAAGAAGTGTAATTGAGATCAGCTAAAAACAAAGCTAAGGTGGCTAATTTACCTCAGTATAAGTGTAAAAAGCACAATAGCAGGTACAAAGCCACAGGTTGAGCGCTATAGCTAATCATAGCTGTGCTCATTTTGGCTAATTTACTAAATTATTATTTTTAAATAATTTATTACAAAATTTTTTGCTTTTAATAATAATAATAATAATAATAATAATAATAATAATATTAATAATAACTTTGATAAGTTCTTAAAAACCTAGATTAATCTGTTAGATTTATACTGTTTATCTAAAAAGCTAGCTAACTAGCTAGGTATAGCAAGTAAAAGAAAAATTTGTGTGAGAAAATCAGTGCTTTACCGTTAATTAAAGCATTTTAATCCTAAGTATTGTTTGCTTTAAATAGCGATTGTTACTTAAAATTAGAAAATTGCACAGTTGAGATCAGCTTAGATGGCTAATTTAGCTTAGTAGGCATTGCCTGACTGAACTTAATCCTTTAAGTTATATATAAATAATAGCATTTCAGTTTCAGCTAGCAAAGCAATAGTTCTTGCTTCACACACTTCAAGACTTTGTATCAATTTTAGGCTGAAATAAAAAAGCACTTAGCTCTTTGCTAGTGTACAGTATGACAGTGTTTTCATGAACACTAATTTGTCAAAGCTGTATTTCCTTTTCCATAAGCCACACCAAGGCAAGGATGATGCAGAGCAAGTGAGCTGTGTGCCACTTGTTTAATTTATACTGGAGAAATATCGTGTTATTGTGATCCTTCTTGTAAATGTGTGTGTGATTAGATACACCAATAAAACTATGATTTATTTGTCTGGCAGAGTTATGCGTGCAGGTCAGACGAGATGTTAGCTAAGACCACCGTCCAGGTGTCCCATGTGGGAAAAGGAAAGAAGAAAGTCTAGACCATACCGGCCAATTTATTAAAATTTATGGTATACATATACCGTAATACAGATGTGAGTGCAAAAGAAGCTACTTCTGAAGTTTACATATGCTTGATATGCGTTTTAGAATAATATACTTTTTCAGGTTTATGTCTTTTCATGTGAAATCTAAATTAAATTCATGTAAAATCTACTGTAAATAAAAAAAAAGTTTCATCTGAATGACAATTAAGATCATTGAAAGATTCGAATTCAAAAAGTTACGGACACTACATAAAAAGGCATGTAATTTAATTTAGCAAATGTGTTTCTTTTTATATGATAAAAATATAAATGGATATTATGAAAAATGGTGTTATACTGCATGATCCTAGGTGAAAATGCACTTTTTCACCTAGGTGAGACACTTTAGCACCAATACCCCGTTTTGGCTGTATGCATCAGGATGAGAATCTGCAGATTAGAGAAAGATTTTAGGGCAAAGATTTTTGGACTAAGATACAGTAATTAAATGAAGCTTTTTTATTATGAAGCTATGATTAAGTGAACAGCGTTGTGTTTCTTTTTAATTGTGTATCATGATGTATCTTATTTCCTGATGCATTTAAACGATTTCTGTGGATTTTTCCTCCCGGCTTAGCTTTAAGTGTTACAGAGGCAGGTTGTCACAACTAGTCAAGGACTTGAATTTCAAGACAACGTGCCAAACGCCCTCCTCGAGTCCTCGGCTCATTCATACAGAGCTGCTTGAAATTCAAAAGCAGCCGAGAGGGTAAAATGTGAACGTATCGCCAGCCAAAAAATAAAATAAAAATGTGAGATGCATCCTGTTAGCAAGTTGGCTGGCCTCCGAGCTCCAAATGACAGAAGGAGAGGGGGGAAGAAAAGAAAAAAACTGAGAGAAGGTGACAGAAAAATATTGTATTGGTGCATCGGTCTCGACTTGTCATGTGCACTGAGATGAGTCTGTCCTACTTAAACCCAAATCCATAATAGGAATTTAAGTTTTCAGCACTCACTATTTATATCATCACTTCTTTTATTTCTTTGGGCGGTGTTTGCTTAGAGCACAGCTGTATTCTATGTTTTATTGTGGCCAAGGCTGAAGGCAGCATCTCACTGCGCAGTGTTACATTCATGCTACAAAGTTGTTCATGCTGGAATTTATTACGTTTGCCAAAGATAAATTTTTGTCAAAATGCTGATTGGGTACACATAGCAGTCTTTTACATATGGGATAAATCAGGCAGTCGTAGAAAAATAATCATTGCTGGGCTGGTTTGTGGAGAAGTGTTATTTTCCAACCACAGTCCTAGCGTTTTATTCTTCTTATACCAGTTGCGATTCTTTTCATTAAAGCGTCACCAGCATGTCATACTTTTTATCCATTTCAATTCGTGGAATGACCAAGACACCAGTTAGTTCCTGTACACACATTTATTTTAATAGTTTTATTCTCGATCATTCAACCTGCAGGTTATTGGCACAGGTTTTATGCCAGATGCCCTTCCTGCTGCAACCCACTCCCTTTTTTCCAGGCTTGGGACTGGCATTGAGGATGCCCTTCATCCCAGCAAGTACAGGAACTAACTGGTTTCCTGGCGGTGTCTGTGCTTGAACCCCTGATTAAAAATCTATTAACCTGTCACGGTTTGTTTTTCATGTAGTCGTAACCTTGACTACCCAGCTGTAATCTCCCATTAGATTCATTATCCTTACTAGCCAGGCTCTTTACATGCTGGCTTCTGCGATTCGTTTCGTTAACACCGGCCTTCTTATGATCCATCTCCTCTTCCGCCATCTTTATTTTCACATAGAGCTCCGTCGGAAAACCGATCGCTGTTGCTGGTAAACAGACCATTCAACAGCATGAACTGTGGTATGCACACGAGCACTTCAGAGCGCTTCACGGAAGGACGGGCTATTGTGTGTGTGTGTGTGTGTGGGAGAGAGGGGCTTTTGTGTACAGCTGTTTTGTACAGTGCATTTTGTCCTCCTTTTTTAGCACCTGATGACTACGAACTTAATCAGTGTCTTCAAATATAAAGTAGTTTGACAAAAGAATGATACCTCTTATGAACTCTCCTCTTATGAAGATCCTATAAGAATATATAATTGGCACTCCGTCCAGGATGTACCTCGCCTAGTGCAATGGCATAGGTTCTAGGCCCCTCGCGACCTTTTTTTTTTTTTTAACCACAGGATAAAGCGGGGTAGAAGATGAGTACGTGAGTGAGACATGGATATATTGACAGTGTAGTTAGAAGACAATGTCATGTCCTTATATTAAGACTTTCAGGTCTCAAGAAGCTAACTACCACAAATAAATACTAGACTAGAACAAGTGCATTATAAGCTCTTGTAGCTGATCTTATAGTATTTTCGGTTCTGCAATTTGGTAAAAATAATTAGAGTTATAATAAATTGTAATTAATTATAATTAAGCGATATCACATGAGTGTTGTTGTACTGAATATCAGCACGGCTATCAGTGAATATATCACAGCCGTGCTGATATTCGCTACAACAGCATGACCTCAAGTGTGATACTGCTTTTATACAACAGTTCTACAAACACCATTTATTATCAACAAATAATTTGATGTATTAGTTTATTTAACCAGCTATTTTGCTTCGCCATACGTATCCTGTCAGAACTAACCAACCACGACTGGTGGAGCTGGTGACTGGCATTTATTGTAATTAACAGTTATTTGAACCTCTGTTGAGACATATAATGCTGTTATGCTCTTATGCCATTATGCTCTTTATCACTACTCGCATCCAATCAGATTATTCAGCGCTTCTGTAACTCTTGTGTAAGTCAAAGTAATATATCAAATCAAGTTTTAATGGGTAGAGGGTAGTTCATGTGTGACCGGTAAACAGATCACGTGTAATGAGGAACAGGGGTGATGGCTGCTGTGTGGGGCTATTTTCAGCCCTCTGGCATGCTTCATGGAGAGAAACAGCAGGTTCAGACAGAGGTAAAGGTCACGCAAGGACACAACACCCAACCCTTTTCGGCTCCTCTATTCTCCCGCCGATGTACTGCAGTTCTACATTCTCCATTATGTTGTTTGTGGTAGAACTTACTGGAGACAGTTGAAACTGCAGAATTATCACTGTCCATTCGTTTTAATCAGGAGGAGGTATGTCCGAGCAGCATGTGCACATTAGAGATAAAGCATGCAATTCAGAGGGACTTTCATAAATTGAATGCATTAAGCATGTATAAGATTCTGTAGTTCTGTGTGACGTTATTTAGTAGTTCTGAATGATATACTGTCGTGTTTTTGAATACAGCACTGTTATTATGACTATCTGTTAGGAATTATATGTCGGATTCATAAATGTTTCTTTAGCTTTCATTTCACTTCTATGATAAATATGTTGATAAATCACTTGTAAATTACCATATTTGAATCATTTTAAAAAGACAGTCAAGAGTGACAATCCTGGCCAAGTTGGCTCGTAGCCCCCTTCATTCATTCCCATCGACATTCAAGTGGAACTCCGGATCCGATAACTTGTCGCCAACCTGCGGAAGAGACGCATCTGTGTGTAGGAACTCACAAAATCATACACTTACACCACCATTACAGGAACTCGGCTGAAATGCCATTTCCACATGGGAGTTTCACATTAAAGGAGTTCCTGGGAGGCCAGCGTTTCAGACATGAAGCAGGCAGTCCGATCGTGGCTCCGGCATACTGGGAAAACTTTCTCCCTCTCTACCTACGTATAAGTGCATTAGTGTAGCCGAAGATTATGTAGAGAAATAAAGGTATTTATTTTCTTCTCATAACTGTGTTCTGTTATTCTCCCTACTCAAAAGTCCCAGAATGACTTGACCGCCCAAAATTCCATACAAATCTAAGCTCACAGAGAGTCGAATATGACAAACCGATGACGAAATTGTAAAAGAGTTTACACGTTTCCTAAGTGTGGAATGTGCTACATTTTTCACTTGCCGTTGTAGCTACTGCTACCGTAACATTTTTTTGTACAAGGAAGCTGTCATGATAAAATAAGCTTGAAAGAATCCCTTTTTATTGATGGCCACATAAATGGTGTACGAGCTAAATCCCATGAGCCCTTGTGCAAATCCAGGAGAGACAGAATTAGGAGGGGTGTCTGGCGAGAGAGAGCTATGGCTGCGATGAAAAGAGAGAGAGAGGGGAAAAGAAAAAGGTGAGAGTAGCAGCCAAGGTTACATAATGGCTCCATCAACACATATGTGCAGCAGGCTGTGCCAGGGCTGTGGGGGACCGACTCACGTGGGATGGGGAAAGTCCAAATAACAGCTGATGAGGACGAGAGCATGGATCATGCCAGCTTATTCGGCCTCTCCTCAACCCTCCCTTTCCTTTTGGATTGAGACGCGTCCTGTTTTCCTGCTGTGGAATGTCCCGGTGATTCGCTGTTCCTCTTCGTCCAGGGTCGATCGGACGAGCCGCGTGTATACATTCACACTTCACACGTTCACACTTTAGCGAGACCGGTTCTGAATTGTTGTTTTTTTGGGTAATGTCAGGAAACCAAGAGGACACGTGAAATCAGAGCACAGGATCAAACCAAGAACCCTGGAGCTGTGAGGCAGGAAAAAAAAAAACCTCCCGGTCATACAACTGTCCTGTCCATGTGAACTCATGTGACGTGATATCTGATATCGAAATTCCCACAGCTCTAATGTCACCGCTGGTCAAAATGTTAAAGACATGTCTGTCTTTTCTCCAGATGATTGCCATCTGCTATATTAAAGCTTTATGCGCCTTGTTAGACTCGTGCTCGCACCTGAAGCTGTGACTTTATAGCACCGAATGAGCAACGATCCCACTGTGCTGTTTTTATGCAGAAGTAGTTTTGCTATAACGGATGAAATGAAACTTTGAGTTAGTTATTTTCAGTTCAGTTTTATTCTTTTATAAGTCAAACTGAAATAATGAAATTGTTTTCTTAAGGACGAACCAGTTCAAAGCAGAGTTTGATAAACAAACATTCATAAACTAAAATGCATAAAGAACTGTGCTTATTATGGGATGTCGCACTGTACAGTAAGTAGTTGAAGTTGTAGGCCATTATATAGATATGTAGAACTGTTTTTTTTCTCAACAATATTTTTTATTGATTTTAAACAGGGATATAACAGGGTAAACATGTAATGTTTCAATCCAAATTTTATAACCCCCTTATAAGCCCCTATAACATCCCTCCCTGACTCCAAGCCAGCTTTACATGTGTAAGAAAGGCGAGACGCCAGGCATATTTAAAAAAGAAAAGGAGAGAAACTAAAAAAATGTGGAGCTGGAATCAAACTATATATGAAAAAAGCGAAGGAAGGGCCCCTACACCTGTTGAAATTTCAAGTCTGAAAAACGGATTGAGTAGTGAACCTTCTCCAGGGACAAACAGGACATGATATCTCTGAGCCACTGGGCGTGAGTGAGTAAAAGAGAACGTCTTACTTCCACTTGAGTAAAAGAGAACGTCTGGCCAGGAGTGTCGCGAAAGATAATAAACGCTGTTTAGCTGGAGTTAGACGCTTATCTTCTTCTCCAGAAAAGAGCAATCAGAGGGTCTGGTTCAAGATATGTCAATATGTACGACAAGGTTTTAAAAACATCCCTCCATAATTTTTCATGATTCGGGCATGTCTAGTACATATGAATAAGAGACGCCTCTCCGCTTTTACATTTATCACAATAAGCATCGACGTCTGAGTAGAAACGGGAAAGCTTAAGTTTGGAGAGATGAGCCCTGTGTACAACCTTAAACTGTAATAAAGAGTGGCGGCACATAAGGAGGTTGAGTTGACAAGTTTAAGAATTTAATTCCAAGTATCATCTGACAGTGTCAAGTTTAAGTCTTTTTCCCCAAACCGTTTTGATTTTACTTAAAGAGGTGCGACTCAAACCCATCAATCCACCATGAATAGTGGATATTAGGCCTTTACGCAGCGGGGACAAACAGAGGAGATTATCTAGAATGTTTGCAGCAGGAGCCTCAATTTGGTATTGAAGAGCTAATGAAGTGTCTTACTTGCAGATATCTGAAAAAATGAGAATTGGGTAGGTTAAACCTTTCAGAAAGCTGTTCAAACGATGCTAACCTATGGTCAACAAACAGATCTTTGCAAAGCTTAATGCCCTTATTAGGTAGAGCCATGCCATCTCTTTTAGAGGATGTTTACCTTTCCAAAGGTAAGATGATATAATTAAATCTAAAGCACCAAAGTAAGATTTGGTAATAAAAGCAGGTACAGACTGAAAAAGACCTTTACCGAGGTTATTTATTATCAACCAATCACAGTTGGTTGAATTGCTGAGTCATCCCTAGCAACGGGATCAACCACACCTCTTCACTAAGATAAAGGTTTTTGTACTTACCTTAGTCAGAGTTGCTCTGAGGAGTTTCCTAAATCACTTTTAGTCTAGGACTTTTTAAGCTAAGATAGGAGCTCTCTGAGAGAATTCTAAGAAGCTTTGTGAATACGGGCCCAGATCACATCTTTACATAGCTAATACTTTAAAGTTAATAATTTTTCATTAACATAATGCTTTTGCATGTTTTGGTCTTTTTAGTTTAATAAAGTATTTATTTTCACAGTTGACATTGATCATATTGTACATAATATGTTCCAGTTGTCACTTAAGTTGAAAAACCTTAAATAGTTTCCTTACCAGACGTTGTTTTTTTTTTTTTCATTCTTGGTGAAGGAAAAAAAACAACAACACAAAACTATAGCTTGTCATGTTCCTTTGTACCAGGAAAGAACAAAGTTCTCTGTATCAGCAAACGTGTTTCCTGTTTATTTTGGTAAGCGTGTAGCATACAGTACTGTGCGAAAGGTCTTGAGCCACCCCTTATTTCTTCATATTTTGCTTCCAAAGAGCCAGACTTTCTTGTATTATCTAGGTAGTTTAGAGGAATTTGTGCATTTTTTGGGTCTAGCCGAGCCAGTCAGTGCTTATTATATCACTTATAATAATAAATAAATAAATAAATAAATAAAGACAGGAACTGGTGAGAAACTTAAGCAGATGATGATAGATGATCAGGCTGGTGATAAGTATAGTGATGATGCTGAATGCTGAAAGGTTGGAACAGACGAGAGGGGAAACGAGGTTGCTGCTGAGGTTGTTACAGTACATTAAATTTTTAAATGATAACTTCGCACCCTGTCACAGTAAAACATTCGTTCCCCTTTCTTTCATTTAATCCACATGATGTATGATGTCATTTAAGAAACTCAAGGGGTGGCCCAAGACTTTTGCACTGCACTGTACATTTCTAGTTGACACTGACTCCGACACCGGGAAACCGATGTAATCTTTTACAGCTGTAACTTATGTAGCCAGCATGTTATACGTTCTGGGATGCTTTTCTACTCAGCGTGGATATTTGACTCAGTGAGGACTTCCTGTCAGCTTAAACCAGTCTAGCTGTTCTCCTCTGCCCTCTCTCATAAACTAGGCATTTCCACCTTCATGTTTGGAATTTGCTTTGGCATCTCAAAAAAATAAAAAAAATCTCAACACATCAGCAGTTTCTGAGATCCTCAAACCAGCCCATCTGGTAAGAACAATTATGCCAAGTTGCTGAGATCACATTTCCCCTCCTCCAGTTTGGTATTTGGTGTGAACATTAACTGACTTGTGTCTGGACGACTTGTGGACCGCGCTGCTGACAGATGATTGGCTGATGGGATAATTAAATGAATGTGCAGCTGTACATAATAAAGTGGTCATACACATTTTATATTCAATTCACACAGATTTGGTAGAATTCTTGCAGTAGCGGGAAGCCTTCGGATTACATACCGTCATCAGTTACTAAATCCGAACCAAAAATTCTGGTCTGGCAAGATCCTGTATTGTATTAGATCTGAGACCAGACGCTATATTCATGTAGTAGTTGATTGATTGAGTATAATGAAGTGGCGTTTGATTTACAATGAACAGGACTATGGCACGCAGCAGGCAGAAACAGTCCGTTATGGCACCGCGGCGCTCTGCGTGCACGCATGTGGACAGATTGTACAGTTGCAAGGCTAGACTGCTCTTCATTAAGCAGACATGAATCAGTTACTGACACTGGGTGAGGAAGTCTGAGGCAGCGGAGAGGAGCATACGGGCCGCATATGGGTCGCGCTCAGTAAACCGACGTGGCTAGCGTTTGCAGCTCTGGTATCGTGAACCGCTGCGAGTTTTCAGGGTTGTGTTACTAGTTTTGCACAGCCTGTGGAATTTTGGATATGAAAATGGTTATAGTAAATTATAGTGAACTTCTTTAGAATGGATGAGTGCACACATGGTGTCTTATTTGGTGGTTTTGACACACCCTGGTACTTTTTTTTTTTTTTTTAAAGCAGGGTGTGTCGTAGTGTTTATACAAGAGACTTTGTTTCAATGCATTTATTTATTGTATCTAGTGTATGTCACTTGATTTGGCCGGTACCTTGCAATTAAATAATGGTCATATTTTATAATGCTATAGTACTTCATAGTGTTATAAAATGAAATGAGAAAGAAATTTAAATTGTACAGGAACATAATTTACAAAATACGAGTTTAATCTGTAAAAAAGTATGAAGATATAAAAGTAAAAAAATTAATTGAAAGTTAAAAAATCATGAAATATTATGCAGTGATAGGTTGTGGGAGTGGTGGCTCAGGCGGCTAAGGCTCTAGGGTGTTCATTTGAGGATCTTCGGGGTCGAGTCCCGCCATCAGTGAAAAAAAAATGTCTTGCATGTTTGGGCAGCACAGCGGCTTAGTGGTTAGCACTGTCGCCGTGCACCTCCAGGTCCTGGGTTTGATTACCGTGTGCCTGGAGTTTATATGTTCTCCCCGGGCTTGGTGGGTTTCCACCGGGTACTCCGGTTTCCTCCCACAGTCCAAAGACAGGCAGATTAGGCTAATTGGCGTTCCCAAATGGCCCGTAGTGTGTATGAATGCTGACCTTCCACGGTCATAGGGGTGTGGCGCTGTGGCGTAGTTAGGTTGAAGTGCCTGCCTAGTAAACAGGAGAATCCTGGGTTAGAATCCCAGCAGTGCCTCTCACAGTGCAATTCTGTTGCTATGCAGGTCAGACTGGTTTCTGTGGAGAAAGTGAAATCTTTATCTATCTAAAAAAAAAAAAAAAAAAAAAGGGAATTTCCCCTTGGGGCTGAATAAAGTATCCATCTATCTATCTATCTCATACAATATGGGAATAAATACAATAATCACCACTGGCCCCAACAGTCCCTAGTTGGACTACAGAGATTCCTGGATGGATGGATGATTGGAGGCGAGTTTGAGGTTCAAAAAAAAAAACCCATTTACTTTAAATCAGTAACTTCACTGTAACTAAATTATAAAAATCTCACAACCCTGTGGGTCCTCACTTTGAGACCGACTGAGCAAAACGCTAAACTGCTGCCATTGATGGAAAATGTGCATGAAGCTGTAAGTTAAGGAGACAAGTGGGTTTGATTTTCCTTACTTCATAAAATATACTCTGACATACACGGCAATTATAGATGAGAATTTTGTTATTATATTCACATTACACCTAATCAAACTGAAGGATTTCAGAGGACCTCAATGAATTTTTTTGTATTTTTTAATGTTCTTAGAACTGGAAACTATTATAAATGATTTATGAACACTCGAGGCACGACTAATAGGAAAGCTCCCCAGACGTACTGTATTATAACGTATTATACAAGGCAACGCTGCAGAATCCACAAGTACTTCTGCAGTTTAACTTTTGTACGTCTGCAGTCATTGGGTGTTTTTTTTTTCTGTCAATGGTGGTGTGCTGTGGTCAATGATCAGAAGGTCAACGGTAGGTTGGGCCCTAGAGCAAGGCCCTTAACCCTGTCTGCTCTGGGGGTCACTCTAAAAAATGGCTGACCCTGTGCTCTGAATAAAAACACATCAGGTTATCACCTCAGTCTGACCCGATTCGGCCCAATCGGAATACATTTTAGTTCTGGACTAAACCTTGTATAATCTGCACAGTAGGTAAATATAAGCCATGTGCTATAAACACTAGATATGATGTTTCTCTCTGGTCAGAATAAATTTCTTTGAAATCCAGCTTTGAAAACAGCTCTGTTCAACTTGTACTTTTATCCAGTGGGATGAAAAGCATTACAGGTATACAGAACCTGTAATTAATAACCAGAAATTCTACAACTTAAAAGGGTGCACCTACTATACAAAATGAACTTTTTTATCCAAATTTTTTGGCAGTCAGATGACTCTCCAGTGTAACATGTAAAAAATATATATATTTGTTTTTACATTGTCCTGGGTTTAAACAAGTCAATTAGATGTTCCCCCTAATGTGACCTCATATAAGAAGATGCCCTCCCACTGGCTTGTTGCTCAGCTCTGGTGTTCTCATTGGGGCGTGGCTCAACGATCGACACTGAAATGGTATATTTGGAGGAGGGGTGAATCATACAGAGTTTTATCTGAGTGGTATTTCAGACAGTCTGTGTACATTAATACACTTTGAGGGAGCTCCGAGACCCGCGTTTACTTCTAAAAGAAATATTAATGCATTGGACCTTTAACAAGATTATTCTAGGTTAAACAAATCTTTCTCTCTCTTTTTTGTCATTGTTATTTATGGCTAAATCATAGTCACAGATCTTGTTGTAATGTCGTGCCTTTTCACGCGTGTGAAAGACTGAAGAGCAACTAGAAAGTCTGGTTGTCATTAATGCCAAGGTGGTTTCACCAGTTTCTAAATAAAAAGGTTACATCACTTTCCCTCAGTGAACCTGTCCATGTAAACCGTTTTTCTTTGTAAAGATTTGGCACGTTATATTTTACGCCTCATGCAGAAAGCCGCAACATTCCCCCACAACTGAAATGTACACTTCAAGCAGTAATTACTCTCCTCTTTCCTTATCATATTATAGTACAATTTATTTTATTAACGATAGTGCTATGCTAGTGAACAAGAGATATGATGTACAGCTGAAAAATTTCTTTGTTGGATGTAAAATATAGAACTTATTATTAAATTTTTATCTTGTATTTTATTTGATCTTATGTATTAAAATCTTATAATTATACCTTCTTATCTTCAATGCATTTGTATAGTGTAGTTACCTGGGCTGTATACAGTACTATAAATTGTGTCCTAGGTGTGTGTTACAAAACTTCTTAAAGTTCTAATATTACAAAGTTCACACTTTAGTGAAAAAATGTCAATGTTGTGAATTATTCAACAAAGCTTAAATTTTACTATGCCAACTTAGACCATTCTATATGTTTCTCTTGCATTTTTTGTATTACTATTCATGGCCATAAATAATGTTACCATATACAGATATTCTTTTTGAATCTCGCCGAGGCCATCGGTTTGGTATTCATGCTGTTTTAAAGTCATTTTTTGCAAAGTTGTTTTAGGGACATTTGTTCCATGTTTCTATCATCATGCAGTGAATGTTGTTCCGACGTCTTTTGATCAAAGTAATTCTTTCAGGATTAAATATGCATACTGTAGGTGACAAAACACGTGAAAAGCAACAAAACCTCTTTCTAATGCACGACGCCGCTTATTTATTGCCCAAGAATGCAGAGTTAGCTGGAAAAAACAGCAAGCGATTTAATTTTCTAATGGTAGGCAGAGAAGAAACAGCCAGCCAGGAATGAAATCATGGCGTAGCGCCTTGCAAATGACGGGACTGGAATCGGGTCCTCATGTTAATCCCGTTTAAATAGTGTTAAAGACCCTCTCGTAGAGGTTAATAACATCACCGCCAATGCGAGCGCTGTGGATACCACCGACACACTTTCATCCTGAGAGTCCTCCTTTTCAGGTTGTTCCTTTCTACTCATCTACACATCATTTCATGTCCTTCAGTGCTGAGTCATGCTTTAGTCTTCCAGTGCTCCAGTGCATATCAGCGTTACACTGACGAGGTGTGATAGCAGTCCCGTGTGTTATTTTCGAGCCTTTTGAACAGTGTCACGTACTGTATGATAAGAGGTGTGGCTCAGTCCTGCCCTATTTCTGCCTTGGTGATGTCCTACTTTTTTTTCTTTCTTTTTTTTTATGCCAAGATTTAAAAATAGCTTCCCTTTGCCTCAACACACACACACACACACACACACACACACACACACACAAACACTAGTCGTGTGCTTCTAATCACTGCTAATCACGATATTATTATTATTGTCCACATTCTCGGGTTCTGGTCGCTACTCCTGTTCTATTCATTGCAAATTGTACGTTGCCGAATGTTAAAGAGGTCATGCTGAATGCTGAATTACATGTTTGGTCTCTGCCTTTGTGGTTTTGCTCGGCTTTGCAACAGTTCTAGTCAAAAGATCTGTTGATAGAAAAGAAAAACACTTCCACTTATAAAATGGATTATGAAAACCAACACACGATGCAGAACTTTACCTCTATTTAATGTACATTTCTGTTTGATATACTGTACTTGGGTGGAGGTTATAACCAAGTTTTAAAAAAAATTTATAATTGATTAGATTATAATTTGATGATCGTTCATCAAAATGACCGGATCTTTTTTTGAGTCATTTAGTTCATTTCATTCTTTTGATCAGAAATAAAATAAAATGTTACATTTTCAATAAACAGACCCCCGACACGTCTACATAAACATATTTTGGCTATAGTTCCAGTAATTTAAATATTACAATGCAGCTAAGGACAAATTGTGATAAACAGAATGAGCAGCTCACCATCATATCTTCTAGTCCGAATCGTTCGTTCTTTTGTCACGTGACTCCCATAGACACTATGCAGTGCATTACAGAGGAATTCTAACAGTTTTTCTCATGAGCCTTTTAATTCAAGTCGTTCGTCCTTTTGAATCTATTGCACTGGATAGGGTCTATGGGAGTTGCAAGACAAAAGAACGAACGACTCGGACTAAAAGACGCATGAGAAGAACCGCTCAATTCTGTTTCCTGTGTACTGCACTGCATACCGTCTATGGGAGTCACGTGACAAAAGAACGAGCAATTCAAACTATAAGACTCAAAGTTAACTACTCTTTTCTGCTTCCTGTACATAACCTACGGAAGTTTTGCGATGCTTTGCGCATGCGCGCCCAGGAGAAAATGAATGAATCACTCTATGAGACTACTCGTTCTTCTGAGTCACGTTCAAGACTCGTTCAAAAAGAACGAATCGTTCATGAACTATATTTGATACATTATTGTGTATCAATTATATGACAATGGTATTACAATTGTACAATTCTGACCTCGCTTCAAGCCATTTCCACATGTTTAGGTTGTTAAAGGAGTTCCTGGGAGGCCAGCGTTTCAGACTTGAAGCTGGCAGTCTGATCATGGCTTCGGCGTACTGAGGAAAGTTTTTCAACTTTTTCAACCATAAGTACGTCAATGTATCAGGGGATTGTACTGTATAGAGAAATAGAGGAGGTTTTTACTCTTATAACTGTCTTCGGTATACTCAAAAGTCCCGCTTTGACTTGAATGCCTTGTGGTGACTAAAAAATTCCATGAAAATCCATGAAAGCTCACGCAGAGCTGAATGACAGAATTGTGCTGATGGGGTAGGCGTACTGCGTGCTGAGAGCACTTTTTATCTTGTTGGTATCCAAGCACTAGTGAAACACTGGGGTAAGTGCATTAGTGTAGCCGGGGATTATATAGAGAAATAAAAGGTAGTAGCTAGTCTGCAGGGTTTGTCTTGAACCTGAATTTTTGAAACATACGGTACATGGAATGTGTGGAATGTGAATGCAGACATGTTTAATAAGTGGTTAACCAAAACAAAAGAAAGCCAAAACCTCAATTTGAAAACAGGAACTTTGGCCTAGGACTCAGCATTAGTATTAGATTAACAATAGAATGAGAACAAAACCCGATGACATTAAGACATGCTGGGTATATCCGGAGGCCAGACAAAGAATAAATGTATAAATAATAAAAAGCCTATAATTATGGTTTTAAAAGTTGCACGGATGCAAGTACAGTAAGACCATGTGACTGTACGTGTGACCAGTGACGTGAGGTGTAGTGCAATGCTGGGAACTGAAACCTGGAACAAAAGACAACATAACAGTATGACAGCACAAAAATGCAACAATAAAAAAGTGAATAAACACTGGGGGAAAAAAACGACAACAACAAAACATGACAATCTGTTGACAGGACCTGGTGGTTTAAGGGGTAACACACAGGCCGCTGTCGGGTTTCTTGGCCGTAGCTACATCATTACTGTGTTTGCTCAAGCAGTTGCTCAAGCAACCACACAGTTCTTCTTCATAAGTTTCATTTTGAATATCTTTATTTTTATTCCAAAGTTCTTTTGGCTCTACTCCACTTCTGCTGTGTTTGATCAGATCCCATGTCCTATTGGGATAAAAATGCTTGCAATGCCCCCTGTGGTCTATTTTATGGCCCTGAAATGACCGGTTGAATGTTTGCTACTTGAACTTTGCAGATTTTGTGCGATCACAACTTATATTCAGTTCTTATATTCTTATAGATGTTCTTGCAGAAATTAGTCTCTAGTGACTAGGGATAGAAATAAGTAGGGGCCAGCTGATACGATATCACCATACCCGAGCGCTGATTTGTTTGTTTTTATTGCGTTTGATTTGTTATTATTGTTTTATTATTATTAATATTTCTTTCAATATATATATTGACTTTAGTTTGACCTTAATGGCTTCCCATAATCGTAGCGTGGTTACCTGGCTGTGTGTGAATGGCACGTTTAACGCAGATAATAAGATGACTAAGGAAACATCATCAGGTGTGCTGAACAGCAAGTTTTATTATAAAAAGCTTCTAGATGGAAGTTTGGATAAGACACTAAAGTTGTGTGCTTTAGGTTCTAGGTTGTTGATATTTGGGTCTGAGAACTTATATTAAATGGTCATGTTTGAGATATTATAATTTATGTTTCCTTTAACCAGTTTGTCATGCATTTCTTTATTTCAACATTGCACGTTTATAATACAAGTAAATCTGAATATTTTAAGAGAGTGATTAATTGTAATTAATTACAGACTATGAGTGTGATTAATTAAATTAAAATATTTAATCGAATGATGGCACATACAGTACACACACACACACACATATGTATACAGTATATAGTCTTGCCCAAAGATTGCACGATTTCCTTAGGTGCCTGTGATATGCAAACCATTAAATAAGCAGATTCTACTGGCGAAGCTTCATTGAACAATTTCGAAAGCATGTCCCTACACTCATGTGATTAACAAACCGCGAAATATTATTGAGTAATACATTGCAACATGGACACTTAAGCAACAAGCTGTAAGGCTTTTGCTTTGGCAAAGCATTTCAGCCTTCTGTCCTCTCCTTATTTGTGGGTGCCATTCAATAAATAAATAAAAATTTTTTAAAAATCTTAGTTATTCTACAGCTGAAGATCCGGTTCTGCTCTAAATCTAATACAACAAGCTCTGTTCGTTTAGCTGCAAGACTGACCTCTGGTTCACCTAAGTGTCTATTTACTGTCCAGAGCCAAGTAATGGACATCTGGAACGCTGCACAAGAAAAACAGTGCTTGTTAGAGCATGGATGAAGCCATTATCCACCCAGTCAGTGTTGGTTCTTTTCAGTTTGCCAGATATCATTTTTCAGTTTATGCTTCTTAAATATAGCTTTATCCATCATTCAGTAACTACAGAGAAAATAATAATCTAACCCTTTCGTGCATCACATCCATACTTATTGACGTGGTCATTAAAAAAAATTTTTTATTATTATTTTGTTATAAATCACTTTGAAATCCCACAAGGCCATTACTGTCGTGTGATTTGTTGCTGTACTACTGTACAAAACTTTTACAAAAACTTCCAAAGCAAATACATATAATTCTGTATCAGCTTCGAAAAAATTTAGGCTTTTTAAAATAGTTTTTAAATTTTTATTCAAATTATACTGTTTATATTTTTTACTTTCAATCTGAGCTGCATCATGAACCTATTTTTTTTTTTTTATTCAAATTTTTTGTATTCATGATATTCCTTAACATTGACCACACTGCAAAAAATGATATCTTAGCAAGCGTAAATATCTTTAATATAGTTACATTTATCGACACTTTCTTAAAATAAGATTACAACAAACCACATATAAGAATATTAACCTTATTTCTAATCAAATTTGCAAAACATGCTAGATTTGGGAATTTATTACTTGAAAGAGCTTGAAAAAAATCTGTGCCAATAGAATTTTTGCTTTAAAGTTTAATACCTCTAGAAATAAAATTAATAATCTTATATTTGGTTTATTGTAAACTTATTTTTAGAAATTATTATTATAAATGTTCTCTAAGCTAAAATCAAGAATATTTCACTTGCTACACGATGTTGTCATTTTGTGCATTGAATTTGTCTCCATTTTACATTTAGGTGGAAAAAAATGAAAGTAAAAGAAAAAAGAAAGAAAAAAGTATTTCTGCGTTCTGCATTATGAAATTATGCAGGACGGTTTGTTTCTGATGTAAACAGATAAACAAAGTATGTGTGAACCACTTAAACTGGTTACACTACACTACCCTGAAGCGATCTTGTTCTTGAATGCTGCTCTTCATTTCATTCTTTTCTAATAGACGTCATTGTGAGACGTTTGAAAATGAACAGCGATTTGGCCTGTTTGAAGTTATTTATTACAGTATATCCACCGATCCAGTTCTTATGCCCGAAATGTTTGTGCACTGTACTGTATCGCGAAAGTATTTGCATCTATAACGAACATGCAAATACATCTAATACTGTAACACACAGTGGGTTTGACATCAAGTATTAGATTGAGATTTATTCCCAAACACTACTGTAAGAAAGTTTTAGTAAATTTAAATAAGCATTTTTTTTATTGAGGATTACTTGCCACTAATTACTCATATAATTCACATTAATGTAAGTCTAATGCATTATTATCATTAACATTTTAATATTAATATTTTTGTAAGCACTTAAACATTGTGTTGCTATGAAAATACATTTCTTCTAATTATAATTATCATCATCGTTATAATGGCTGCCAACAGCTGATGAATCAAACTAATCAGTACCATGGTACGTATTTGCAGATATAAGACATGTACTACACCACAGTACAAGGTTCTACCGTATAGTGAAGTATGGTACTATGGAAGATGTACCAGGATACGGTTCAAAATATGTTACAAATGTTTATGTACCATAATGGTGAGTTTATATAGTAACCTCTGCAGTGTCATTTTACTCATTATGGTACTTTACAAAAGGTTAATACACAATGCTTATTGGGTAGCACAGTGTCTAGCAGGTATCTACTATGGTACTGCCTGTACTATATAACATATCTTGTGTACAAACATACCATATTATATAATTGATGGACTTTGTGAGACACAGTTGTGCCCAAAAAATTTTACAGTTCGCACCATAGTACTACAGTATGATGGTACCCAGATCTACCCTGGTACTCCATAAAGTCCTATGGTGACTACCATGGTAACGTCTAAAGTACCACAGTAATACTATGGTATATTATAGTATGTAATATATTTTGTATTTGTATATTTGTACACTATAGTACATTAGCACTCCAACAAATAAGTGCATTTCTGTAAGCATTTATAAAGGCTTAAAATCTCAGATCACAAACTATACACCTGACTGAGAACCAAAAAGAGTGTAAAACCACACGAACACTTCATCATTCATAATCATTTTATTATTCCGTAATGCAAATAAAGCTCAAAATTTACTTGGTTTAAAGTGGAAATGCACAAATTAAAAACCACTTTAGTTTCATTTGATTGGGGTTCTAGCCTCGTATATTTAAATGAATGTATTTACTCCAGGACGTTCTGTAATCCAATCAGCAATTTAAAATATAAAAATAACAGTAGGTGTAAGTATAAATAGCAGCTGGTAATATTCTATACCGTCTGTCATTTCAGTATGCAGTATTAAGAACGGTTCTGCCACAGTGCTGGTAAATTCATGTTGAATATATTATTTTATTTTATATTTCTTTGTTTTTTCTTTTTAATAGCAGCACCCTTCTGCCAGCTGTAATTTAGATCACAGGCTTCTATTAACATGCTATTTAAATCTGTTGTTTTATAGTAGGAACTCATTTACAGGGACATGTGGGGCAGATGCTCCACATAATCTAAGCCTGTTAATAAATGGATTTTTAAATATATTATTTAACAAAGAAAAAGGCTGATTGATTAATTAAAGTCTCTTGTGCAAAATGAACTTTTTAGTCATTGTGAGACATTCAGACTGGCCTTACACAAAAACAAGTAAGAAAAAAAAAAGTCCTGCTTTGTGTGTGTTTTTTTGTTTTGTATCCAACAAGGCAGTTAGATTTTCCCCATATTGTGACCTCATATACAGTAAGAAGATCCCCTCCCTCTGCTGTTCTCAAGGAGGCGTGGCTCAGGAGTACCTAGACACTGAAACTGCGCGTTCGGAGGAGGAGTGAGATAAATGCGGTTTAATGTTTTTGCGAGCATTAACACACTTTAGTGGAGCTCTGAGACCTGTATTAACTTGTTCAAGACATAGACCTTTAAGGTTCAAGTGGACCTTCAGAATTTTCTGCAAGCCTTGACCAATTCTCTTCCCTTTTCTCCTTCGATTCTGGATTTTTAATTCCGACTCCACACTGAATATTTTCGAGTTCTGTTGTTTCATTGAGTCAGAATCACTCGAGGGACTAGCTGAGGTAGACGGAGGGAGAAATGTATCCAATCTGTCCAACTCCTACGCTAGTGCAGGGAGTCAGGAGAGACTAAAATAGCTCTTCATTTAAATCGTGTCTAGTTAGACTTTAACCCCAGCAACATTTCAGAATAGTAACACATTACATCTGTATTTTTACAGATAATAATTTATCTGTATAATTTGTAAAAATAAGGGAATAATTTTTTTTTTTTTTAAACGAAACAGCCGCGTTACTTTCACAACCCTGTTTGTGAATCAAGGGGCCATGACTTCTATTTCGGGAACCCTGGTCTAAAGATAGAGGAGTTTTGTGTTGCAATTACTTGGTAACAAGACAAGGTCTTTCTCATCTGTTATATTATCTTTAAAAGAAAGTGATGGCGTATACAAGTGTTCACGGCTTCTGTACAGTAAGTAATGATAGCAACTAGCTATAAATGGACTAAATAATAATAATAATAATAATAATGAAAAGTCTGACGTATAGGAAGAAATACTGTACCAGAATAAATCCTGTTTGGATATTAAAAGTATATATTAACATTTTTATCACCAACCAACCATCAGGGTTGGGGGTTCACATCTCGCCTTCAGTTTCTTCATATGGAGTTTGCACGTTGCCCCAGTGCTTGGAAGGTTTCCTCCACGTACTCTGGTTTCCCTTACAGTCCAAACACATGGTCAACTGATTGGCGCTTTAAAATTCGCCTTTCTCTGTGATGGTTGTGTGAGTGTAGGTTGCCAGAGGGAACTCACGATACGATATTATCACAATACCCAGGTGCTGATTTAATTAGGATTGCGATTCTGTTAGTATCACGATTTTGTAAATATTCCGATTCTATATTACTTTTTTTTTTTTTACTACTAACAAACTTATGACACTGGATGCTGTGCTCTGTAAATGGTTTAGAGTGCCACCTGTGGGATCATCGAGGAACAGCAACACTTATATAT
>JAQQZT010000021.1:10313870-10327104 GCA_030068275.1 Clarias platycephalus
GATTAATTTCGATTAATTAATTACAAAGCCTCTAATTAATTAGATTTTTTTTTTTTTATCGAGTCCCGGCCCTAATTTTTATATAATATTAATAAGGATTTATTATATACTGTACAGTACATCAGGTACATACTGTACATTTTCCCATGGGAAATTTTCCATACTTTTTCTGCTATCTATGTTTTAAATCCTTTTAATGAATTTTTTTTTTCTTTTAATATCGAGTATTTTTCTATGCATGAAATGTCATTATATTGTTGGAAAAAAAAAATTCTGTACACCGCACTCTGCGTTGTTGTTGTGTGTGTGGGAGCAACAAAATATGCATTTTGATTTAAGATGTTATTAATAACATTAATATGGAATAAAAAGTATTGGAATACCAGAGCACTTTGTTGCTACAGGAAGTAATCATGTAGTAATTCTTGCCTTGTGAGTTATTTTTGCTGAGCTATGTTTGGGAAAATTGTCTTCTTAAAACATCCTTATTCTCTCCAGATTCTTGGCCAGTGAGATTAAATTCCTGCCTAATATGTCACGCCACATCATCCTTTCATGTTTTCCCAATGACGTGTAATGCCCCAGATGCCTCCATGTCCATACTTGACCGTGTGTACGATGTACATGGATCCTACTTGCAACCCTTCCTTTTTCCAAACATGACAAGCTGAATTATTGTCATGTGGCTTTATTTCGTCCAGCTGGGGAGTGTATCGTTTCAAAACAGCTCAGATTTATCAAAATGCTTTTTTGTCAGTCCCTCTGTTTTTTTGCTTTGTTATTTTGTGTGTATATGTGTGTGTGTGTGTCTGTGACTTCTGGCTTCTCAATAACTTCCTTATCATTAACCTGAGACAATATCATGAAATCTTGTGTGGCGTATCCATCCATCTATCTGGAGGGGTTGAAAAGTTTGTCCACAATTTGTACTGACAGGAACGCTTAAGGTCCTTGGTGTGACTAGCTTTTTCCACTTTCCAGTGGTTTGTATTAAATATACTCTTGTCCATGAGAACTTTTGGAAGCTTGTTCACTTTCACCATGCCGTCTTTTGTTTCGAAATATTTGTTCATATTCGTAACTACTAAGAAACATGAGGAGTTAAAAAAACATTATGTGTGGAGATTGAAAGAGGAATATTCACTGGTGGTCTTTAAATGTCTCTGTTGCTTCACACCTCCAGGGTTTGTGAAGTGCGAGGTCAGATCTCGTGTTCAGAACGTGCTCCTCGGCACGTTCCTCGAGCTTGGTGTCCAGCTGGATCCCTAACGTTTGTTAAGCGCTGTATTACGGTTATGACGTTTTTGATGATGTTCCACCTCAGGACAGTATTGTTTTTTGAAAGAATGACTTTGTTAAAATGGCATTGCAATAATGTTGCAGGAACGACCCAAACACATTGGACGAACGTTGTGATATATTTGTACGGACGTTGTGATGCTGTCTTCTGTCCATTGTTGTTGAAAGTTAGAACGACTTTGATAAAACGATGTTGAATGAACGACCCAAACGTAATGTTGCGAATACAACCTCAAAACAACAAAATCATAACCTTTATTTGGTCCATTTAACATTTGCATGACTATTGTTAACCGCTTGTCGTTATTAGCAATTCGTTCAATGTTATCCCATCGTCCTGTAGTCAACGTTGTTCCAACGTCATTTCATCAAGGTCCTTCTAACTATCAAAAACAGCCCTGATACCTTGGCTTTCCACCATCCATCATCGCCAAATTGACACCACAAAGGCACTATGGTGTGTCCTCTGGGTGCTTTGGTTTTCCTCACAGTCCGAAGGCGGTTTGGATAGGCGGTTTGGATAGGCGGTTCAGATGGAGGGTGTTTCCGGATTACTCGAACTGCTGTGAGCTGAGGTGTCTAGGTTGCAAGGAGCTTCAGGTCATCAACAATGTACTGCAAATTCGTCTTACAGCAGTGCCTGTCAGAGTGATGTCATAGGTCATTGAAGCCAACAGTCGTTCAAGATGACAGCTTGAATAGATGTATGGATAGATGGAAGCACCTCGGCATATAAATTTTATGCGTTCTGGAGGAGAATTTTAAGGCGGAATTTCATATTGCGTGATGGATTTTTCCATAAGAAATAATGTGAATGCAGATAATCCGTTCCAGCCACACAAAAATATTACCAATGTTACCAATTTCCAACACACATAAAAACACGAAAACAATAAAAACATGTAGAAAAAACATGTAAAATATAAAGTAAATAGACATTAAACCTCATTTAACCTTAATCTATGATTGATTCCTCTTGGCACTGGCTACTTTAAAAACCAAACTGAAAGTGGCTCTCTTTTCTTTTTGCTACCGCCCTTGCTAACATTCTTGGGACCCAAGGTGGTATGTGTTCACTAAATCTTATACAAAATGCAAAAAAATATAACCCACCAAAAAAATATTAACTTGTTTCGCTCGACTTTTCACTGACCCAAATGAGTTTTAAACAGCTCCTGGACGTACATTACACGCACGTGTTCCTTTGCTCGTATACCGAAATTCTTCGGACGCTGAAGCAAATTTCTTGAAAAATTTCAGAATTTGTATTTCGAAGTTCCACTGTATTCATAAATTGTTACTTAATTGTTACCCATAGCAAAGAAACTCCAAGATGAGATGTCATGCTAATCTCTTCTTTGTCTCCTAGACAGAAATGAGCCGTCTTTGAGACTTTTGAGAATGAGATTTAGGCATTTTCTGCATCTTCTCAAGTATGTCTCGGTGTGTGTCTGTCTTTTCTATTTCTCCTAAAGCTGACTTAGGAGAAACAACAAAGTCGAGCTTGTAATGAGACCGCTCAATTCAGTCTCATGAGACACGAAAAACCGGTCAACATTGTGCTACAGTATGGGTATTCAGCCCGATCTTTGACTGGCCCAGTACATCAGTAAAGATCAGCATCAGACTGTTTCCTAATGCCATCAGCAACCCATTTAAGATCAAACTGCAAACAATGTGAAGGAAAAAAAAACATCATAAAAACAGAAGTATTGCCATTTGAGATGGGTTCATCATTTTTTAATTACTGAAATGTAGATCTTTAAGCGAAAATTGCGCTACTTTGTTTACTTCGTGTTGTAGCGCGTTTATTGTACACAGTATATGGACATGGGCGCAACCGGTGTCCATATTTACCATCGCCAGACACTTTTAGAACTCAATAACCCGATAAAATACATTCAAGACGAGCTGCGTGAGAAAATACACAACCTCGGAACCGTTGCCTGATGCGGGTCGCCGGAGGAGAGGACATCGTAAGCGGTGCGCGAGGAAGTGGAAGCGGCGGCAGGCAGGCGGGAGTCTGTGCTAGGCTAAAAACAAACCCTAGCCAGCTGATGACACGACCGTGGTGGGTCTCATCAGCAAAAATGACGAGTCAAGCATATAGAGAGGAATTCAGAGGCTAACGGACTGGTGTAAGGACAACAACCTGTCTCTGAACGTCGATGACAAAAGAGATGGTTGTTGACTTCAGAAGGACATGGAGCGATCACTCTCCGCTCAACATCGACGGCTCCTCTGTGGAGATTGTCGAGAGCACAGAATTCCTGGGTGGCCACCTGGAGGAGAACCTCACGTGGTCCCTCAACACCAGCTCTCTGCACAAGAAAGGCTGAGGAGGGCCCAGCTTCCACCACCAATCCTCACCACCTTCTATAGAGGCACAATCGAGAGCATCTTGAGCAGCTGCATCACTGCCTGGTTTGGGAATTGTGCCATTACTACAAAAGTACTGAAACGTGTTACGTTGTTGTGTTGTCACGCTGTAGCTTTTTGTTTTGCACATTTGCAATTGTCATGTTGTCTATTGTTGTCTCTTTTTTGTACAGAAGTAGTTTTAGGTTAACTTAAAAAATAAAAAATGTGAATCGGTCATATCTGAGCTAGTCAGCTAATTAGGTCTCTTAGTTAGCTAGCTGCTTCCGGTAGAGTTGTGTTGTTAATTTATGTTGGTCCTGGAGGAACGTTGTTTCGTTTAACTGTGTACTGAACTGGTTGGAATAAAAATAAAAGCCTACTTGACTTACTTCGCATGAGTCATGCTAACCTGACTTAGCAGGGTATGAACATGCATGCTAACTACCTACTCTAATTTTTCACTATAGCTTAGCATTTCGAGCAGCTATCAGCATGAGAAAGTGCACGTTTCACTGTCGAGCCTCTGTGTGAGCTGGGACACACTTTATCCACTCATTTTCCACCATCAAGCTGAATATTGTGTTGTGTTACACCCTCAGCTGTTTCCTCGAGTAGCAAAGGCATCTTTGTGCGCTTGATTGTGCCAAGTGGAGTCATCAGTCTAACTCACCGCTGCAGTCAGAAAGCTTAAAGCGCTGAGAGAGATTGTTTCAGTCTTTCGGTTAGTAGAAATAAAACTCACGTGAGGCCATGACAAGCCTTAACAGACTCTGATGAAGCGTGTATTTGTGAGTACATGCTGTCATGATCTAATACACACACACCCACACACACAAAGGGTGTATTCATGCCCCTACAGGCTGAGGTACTAAGAATATTACATTTCCATATGCTTCTCATTTTTTTCACACTTCTAGGATTGAGGGTTCAAATCGCACCTCGGGTGTGTGTGTGTGTGTGTGTGTGTGTGTGTTCGTGGTGTTGGCATGTTTTCCACATGATTGGTGGGTTTCCTCCAGGTACACTGGTTTCCTCCAACAAGTGGTGTAGGCTGACTGGGGTTTAAAAATTTTCCGTAGTGTATGATTGAGTGTGTGTGTGTGTGTGTGTGTGTTAGTGCACTTTGATGGAATGGCCCTGCCTTGTACGCATAACTCCCTCCAGGCACCTGCGACTCACAGTTGCATGGATTATAAAGTTTATGATTGTGCTGCTAACGAATAAAACTTTACATTTGGAAGTGTTGAAGTAGAATTTGACATGATTTATATTTTTTTTCTAATACACCGTATATATTAATGAATGGTGCAGGACAGTGGCATAGTGGTGTGCACTGTTGCCTTGCACCTCCAGAAATGATTCGATTCACGCCTCGAGGTTCTCCCTGTGCATGCTGGGTTTCCTCCTTGTACTGTGGTTTTCTTCCAAAGTCCAAAGTCATGCAGATTAGTCTAATTGGCGTTCCCAAATTGCCCGTAGTGTAAATGTGTGTGCCCTGTGATATATTGGCACCCTGTCCAGGGAGTTCCCCGCCTAGTGACTCAAATCTCCTGGATAGGCTCCAGGCCTCCTGCGACTCTGTATAGAAGATAAACCGGTATAGACGATGAGTGAATAAGTGATTAATGAACGTCCTTTTTGTTTTGTTTTTTAAGCCTTTATAGTAACCACAAGTCAAGGTAGTTTCTGTTATCACTTACATTTTTTATCCAAATGTTAGATCATGTTGCTCATCCAACACAAATCCATAGGAGTTGACTGTTACTATAGAAACGATAACATATAACCCTGTGATTCCAAATACACCGGGACTGATCTGCCATCCGAGTTTTAATACTAACCATAAATCTCTCTCTTTTTCTTTTTTTTTTTTTTTTATAGATTTTTATGCATACACTGATCAGCGCTCGCTAATCCTGGCAGGACGGAAGGATCCCAGCTCTGTCCGGTAAGAACTGTTCTCCTCACGTACCGTACAGTACATTCATCTCCATCTGAATCATTACAGTGTGTTTATGTTCCGCTGCATGACTGAAGCATGAGACGTTGAGAACGTACATAAACACTTCGCATTCACTGTGAAATCTTAAACATATGCAAAGTGGCGCTGATCTTGGACGCGTTTGTCCCGGGTCCGTTTTAGTGTAAATATTTAGAAGCGTAAAAGATATACAGGACGGAGAGCGCTGCAGGAGTGTCAGCTGCTTACTTGAGTCTGTTGGAACAATTGGGCATGAGTCACTGCCCTGGGGCAGGCGGTGCCGTGGAGATGACAAACATGGCCGCAAGCAACTTCAGTCCAGTATCTTACAATTTACTATATAAGCGCAGTTAAAAATGATTCGCACTCTGCCTGTAGAAATTATTTGAATTGCTTTTCAATACACTTTGTCCATCTGCTTTCAACAAGCTTTCGTGTTCCCTCTTTAAAAAAATGTTTTATTCTGAGCTGCGAGCCACGAATGCACCGCTGTCTTCAGTTCTTCATCAGAAGTTAAGCTTCGTCCTCATAGGGCTGCTTTCAGGGGACCAAATAGGTGAAAGTCCCATGTAGCGAGATCAGGACTATAGGGAGAATGCTTTAATGCTTCAAAACAAAGTGCGGGGCAGAAGTGTGCAGACATGGGTGGTGTAAAGTTTTATTGCTTGATGCATCTGCCGCGCACTGGTACGCTTATCGGCCGATGTTCCGAACCGAGATAGGGCAAAGACACTTGCATGCATGATGTGTCTCGATTCTTGGTTTATCATCAGCAACGAGACCATATTTAAGCTTTTGGCCAGATGCCCTGTGTCATGTACGTCTTTTACATCAAAAGAACAAAAGTCGTTAACATGTACATGTCTATACAAAGGTAATAGTTTCTATTACAAGCCATGCATTTGCACCATTGTTGGACCCAACTCTCGATCCCTCCTTAAAAATCTACTTCGACACAAATGATGGTCTCCCACTGCATTGGTTATCTTCAATACTGGTTTCCCATTCTATGAAGTTCTTCATTCATCTGTGTGGATCGCTCTGGTCAACGGTGTCGTCTCCGTATATATTCTGTAGAACAGTAGGAGATCATCAAAGGGTTCAAGAGATGGTGCAGATGCATGGCTTGTATAGAGGAACAGCCACTCTACCAACACTGTTGCATTATCAGTACAGCTCTCGTGTTTTTGTATATTTTTTCGGAATACGTAATGTAAAAAAAAAAGAAGAAGGAAAAAAAACGCTAATCACCAAGAACGCATCAGGGTTCAGGAAGATATCACTGTAGACGTTTTATGCCAGGCATCATTTGTATATCAACTTCATCAGAAGCCACGTCTTCTCAATGCCAGTGAACTTTCGGGCGTCTCACCGGGCTGACTTTAGAGAGTGTGTGTGTGTGTGTGTGTGTGTGTGTGTGTGTGTGTGTGAGTGTATTTGTGCATGTTTGTCCTCAGTGGCATGAGCAAACAGTGTAATGTGATAAGTGCAGTGAGGGCACATGAGCAAAGTCAGTTGATTTATTCTTCTGTCAGACAGACCCTTACAATAAAAACACCATCTGCCGTCCCTCGCCCCCGTGCCCCGTCGCCATGCGAGCGTTCCATATTAAATAACAGGATTTAATCCTGCTACAAGAAGAACGGAAAGCACAGAGATGGTGAGAGGATGAATGCTTACTCTTCCACCGGTAGAATGCATCGCTGGTGCAAATGAGTTAATGCAGCGTAGTTAAAGGCCAGCAGATTTGGCTAAGTGTCATGTTTCGTCCATTTTTTTTTTTTTTTTTACTTTTTTTTTTTGTAATAAAGTAATAAAAAGATTTTTCCCACCATTTCTACCCCAAATATCACTTAAATAGTTTTTTTTTTCAATTGCATTGTTTTTTAGTGTGTAGATGATGCAAATTCTTTTGCATTCCGAGGGGAAAAAAGCAATATTGCGGTATAAACAAATTTTAAAAAACAAATTGTAGAGTTGGCGCATGGGTTCTTGAATTAATCCTGATCTCGGATTGTGATCAGTTTGCATGTACAGTATAGTTCTCTATGGATGGATGGGTGGATTGGTGACTCTTATCAGCATGTGAATGCTTTCTGTCTTGTAATGGTCTGGCAACCCATTTAAGCCCTAAGTAGCCACCTGTAGAAGGTCCTCATAACTCAAGACTCCTAAAAACCCTGGCTCAGTGGTTAAGGTGTTGGATTGCTGACCAGGAGGTCCCTGGTCCGAGCCCTGACTCTGCTGGCTTGTCACTGTTGGACCCATGAGCAAGGGCCTCCACCCCAAGTGCTCAGATGCAATCGGCCGTCAAGCTGGCAACCCGACCCTGTAAATAACTGCCACAGAAACAACGGATTTGTATTAGTTGCCCGATGTTCCTGGTGTCACGTAGATGGAACAAATACTAAAGATTATTAGGCCATTTATGGGTCCTGAGATCCTGCCTATGCACACTGGGATCTATGACTTGCACCTACAGTATAGTTCTTAGAAAAAGGCTGTGGATTCATAACATCTTTAAGATGAATTGCATGGACAAGATGATACTTCTGTCATTTTTGCATTTAAACAGAACCTAAATTCATATTTTCATATGCATTGAATTCTCTGGAATTCTCTCTGACTCCTTCTTCTTTGTCTTTCGGCTGTTCCCTTCCATGGAAGTGAAATCTATAAGCACTAGGCAAACCAAGGAGGCAAATTCGATGGGTGTGGCAACCACAATGAAACATTTGAAAGAGAAGTGGGTAGTGTGTGCAAAGATTCTGATGACATCATTGCTTTAATGGAGATCTTCTTGTTCCTTTGTAAACCTGGCTTAAAACTCTGTGAATCTGTGTGTGTGTGTGGTTGTGGTTGTTTGGTTGATTGTCGTACAAGAATAACGCAACCCGATTACACAGAGACTTATTCATTCACTGGGCTTTGTTCCATTGTTTGTCGCCGTTTGAATCGCTAACTGCTTCATTGCCTCTCGGCAGCTGTAGAGCTTGTGGCTACCTTTGGTCTAATGGGTGGCAGATGTTCTTCGCCACCTGAGAAGTTAACTTATTTGAAAGTGTTTGCTTGAATGTGTGTCATACAGCCGATCAGACATAACATTAACACCATATAACAGTAACACAGTAACACTGATTATCAACTATATACCAGTAAACCGGTGACAGGATCATGGGTACCCAAGGCTCTCCCATGCCTCCCGCCTGTCTGGTCCGGTCTGGTCCACAGAAAAGTCAATGCGGCACAATTCGCTGGAAAAAAAGCCAATGCAGGCCATGATAGAAAATCACCAGACTACCCAGTTCCCCTAAGATCGCCAACCTTTCCTCCAAACTCTCCAAATCCCAATCTGATCGAGCACCCATCGGATGCACCGGACAAACCTGTTCCCTCTCCCCAGAGATCTTGTGGAATCATGCACAAAGGGAAACCTCCACAATATTGGCCATGATGTTTTTCATTCTAATGTTATGTTTGAACTGTGTATATCATTATAATAAATTAAAAAAAAAAAGAAGCTCAAGTAATTACAGGCCATTTTAATTATATAGCGTTATGGACTATTATTATTATTCAGTACTGACTTTCAGCTATGCTTAGCTCTGCCTTTTCAAGTGAGCGTGTTTGAGTTCGGACCGCAACAATCCGTCAATTTTGAAAAATGACTAATGTGGATTTTATTTGTGACACGTTGCATCCTTAACCAAAAACAGCAGTGTGTTGTAATGTACTTAGTGCATAGGCCCCATGCAGCATGCAGCACAATAGTAAAACCAGTGCTTGTACTGTTGCACCATACTGTAACGTTAAGGCAGTTTTTATCCTCCATATTCCCAACAATTTGGTGCCAACAGACAGCTCTCCAATCATTTAACAGCGACCACCCAGGGAGGCTGAACACCGAAGCCCAGTTCCTACTTTCATGATTGCTATGAATTGCTCATTGTCTATACCGGTTTAGCCTGTGTTCAGGGTCACGGGGGGCATGGAGCATATCCCAGGAGACTTAAGGCACGAGGCGGGGTACACCCTGGACAAGGTGCCAATCCATTGCAGGACATAAACATATACACTCACACACACTACGGACAATCTGAAAACGCTAGTTAGCCTAATCTGCATGTCTTTGGACTGTGGGGGGAAACCGGAGTACCCAGAGGGAACCCGCCACGAGCAAGGGTAGAACATGCACAAACTCCATGCACGCAGAACCGAGGTGGGAATCGAACCCCAACTCCAGAGGCGACAGTGCTAATCACTAAGCCACCGTGCTGCCGCTATAAACCGGTGGAAGAGTATAATCATTGCTCGCCATGACGCTATGACACAGTTATCAATGGCATTATACTGAAAGGCAATACTGGTGGAAATACGTAAATTATGTTTAGGCCGGCGCCTCCGATTACTTACAAATAATTCTACCTTGTGCTACGAGGGTCTACCAATGACCACAAAAAGAAATTAAAGGGGGTTTAATCATTAGAGGGTTTAAAAGTCATTAAACCCAATGCACACTAACTTGGGGATGATACTGATTTTTAACATTTTTACAACCCATCATATTTATCAACAAAAATGACAAAAAAAAAGAAAAGCTATCCATACTGCTGATTTCGTCCTGCCACTTGAAGCCCCTCTCAGTACCACTACAGGTGCCTATGATTGACTACACAAGGACAGAAACGATCACAGGAAGACCTACGCAAACATGCAGCAGACCTACGGGTTGTCGCTTAGGTTTGCTGTAATCCAGAGGGTGAGTCTAAGCAGTAGCTCATTTAGGTAGACATTGAAAAGTATGAAAGAATCTGAGGGCTGGAGCATTAACACACACACACACACACACACACACACACACACACACACACACACACACACACACACACACACACACTTGAGGGAACCTTTGAGGCGTGTGCTAATTTGTTAACATGCAGGATGTTTGAACAGTATTTGAAGTTAATCTACTGAAAATCCAGATCAATACCAATCAAGCCAGAGATGAAGGAGACAAGTAAATCTCCCTGAGGGAACTTTAAGAGGAACTAGAGTAACATTTTCTACTGAAGAATCTGAAGAGACATTCATTCATTCATTCTCTATACCGTTTATATAGGGTCGCAGGAGCCTAACGCAGGAGATTTCGAACATAAGGCGGGGTACATCCCGGACAGGGTGGCAATCCATCGCAGGCTCACACACAAACACAAGCACACACACACACACACACACTATAGGCACACACATTTCCGAATGCCAATTTGCCTAATCTGCATGTCTTTGGACTCTGGTAGGAAAGCCACCAAGCACAACATGCAAACTCCATGCACACAGAACCCGAGGTGCGAATCGAACCCTTGACCCTGGAAGTGCGAGGCGACAGTGCCACCTTTAAAGATCGAGTCCACAAGTTTAACCCTTAAAACTCAAGTGGCACAGATCCATGCCAGCAACAAACCATTGGTCAATGATCAATGGCTTTTACGGAGGTCCTGCATTTGTGAGGTCAGACACTGATGTTGGACGAGAAGGCCTGACTCGCAGTCTCCACTCTAATCCATCCCAATGGTGTTCTATCAGGTTGAGGCCAGGACTCTGTCCAGGCCTGTCAAGTTCTTCCACACCAAACTCGCTCATACCAAGACATTTTGGACAGTTTCATGCTCCCAACTTTGTGGGAACAGTTTGGGGAAAGGCCCCTTCCTGTTACAACATGACTGCGCAGCAGTGCACAAAGACTGCAGGCCAGGCCTTCTCGTCCAACAGCAGTGTCTCACCACAAATCCTAAACCTTGTGGAAAGCCTTGCCAGAAGAGTCGAAGCTGTTATAGCCGCAAAGGGTGGGCCAACATCATATGAAACCCTATGAATTAAGAATTGAGTGTTACTCAAGTTCATAGTTTGTAGGCGAATACAAGTCCCCCTTTCCTGCTTCCACAGGATTTAAGAGTGTAAGTTGCAGCCAGGTACTACTGAACATTAGCCCGAGATTAATTGATCGTCAGCTGTTGTGCAGACCTCTTATAAAAACACAGGTTTTGGCAGTTAATCAATTAATTGATCAATTAATCCAGGGTTTATGATTAGCAGCACCTGGCTGAGGTGTGTGTTAAACAATGCCAAGAGGGAAAGACAAACAATGGTCTTAGAGGGGCAGTTGTTGCTGCACATCAGTCTGGAAAGTGTTATAAAACCATTTCCAAACACTTGCATAAACATGCTCTGGGTTCTAAAGGCTATGAACAGTAATCATCATATTAATTATTCTAATCTATCACTCCCGTTTCTGAGACTCAGCGCTCCGGTAGGTCGGGGATTTCACTCCTAGCGTTATTTTCTCTCTCTTTCTCTTTTTTTTTTTTAGAAGTAAAGTTAGTTTGCTGAACAAGCCCTATAAAATCTGTTTCCTCCCCGAGTTCCTATGGCAGCGGGCGCCAGATGCTGAGTCAGCAGCTTCAGTGGGCTGTTTCTTGTTGACGGTATCATTCTTGTTGGTACAACCCTCCAGTGAGGTGTCTGTCACAGTGCCAGCCTGTGCCATCTTCATCTCGGCTCCTTCAGGCTTCCACATGGGATCTGTGGAGCTGAATTAACACCTGCACTTACTTTAGGATTAACCGTTACACAGCCCATAGAACACGAACACACACACACACACACACACACACAGGTTCTGCCTAATCAGCGTGGAGTTAGTTATGCCTGGTCGCTGGAATAGCTGCGTGTTTCTGTACTGTCTTTCTCTTCTTCAATGTGTGCTAATGTCCCTCTTTCTCTCTATATCATAGTGTTTCATTTTTCTCTTTATCTGACAAGTGTCTTTCTGCCTCTTTTATTTTGTCTCTCTTCCTGTCTGTCTCTCTTTTATCTCAATCTCAATATTTCTCTTTCGCTCTCTCGACCTCTTCCAGCCTTTCTGTCTGTTTCTCTTTCTCTTTCGCTCTCACTTTCTTTTTGTCCGTTTCTGTTTTCCTTTCTCTCCCTGCCTCCTTCAATCCGTCTGTCTTTCTCACTTTCCCTCTGCCTCTGTCCTTATGTCTCTGTGTTTCCTATTCTCTCTGTCTCATCGCGTCTCGGAGATCTGGAACTCTTTGTCTTGTCTCTTGTCTGTCTCACTATCATTCTGGTCCTTTTGTCTTTCTGCCGATCACTTTCTGTTTCTAACTCTGTTTTTCTCTTTCTATCTTTGTTACCCCTTTCTGTCGTTCTCTCATTCTACCGGTCTCTCTCTCTCTCTCTCTTTCTGTACACACATTTATTATTTATTTTATTTATTTATTTAGTATTTATTGTTCTGTCTGTCCCTCTCTCTATGCCTTTCACTTTCTGCCTTTTACACATTCTGGTTTTCTGTCTTTACCATTCTCTCATGGTCTCTGTTCATCTGTCTGTCTGTCTTTATGTTTCTCTTCCTGTCCCTCTCTACCCCTCTTTCTCTGTCTGTCTATCTCAGTCTGACTCTTATAATGGCTCACACTTGGGGCAACAGCTGGAATCAGGAAATTGAGATCTCTCCCCTGTGTGTGTGTGTGTGTGTGTGTGTGTGTGTGTGTGTGTGTGTGTGTGTGTGTGTGTGTGTGTGTGTGTGTG